>DWNE01003151.1:0-17251 GCA_018249875.1 Cecropterus toxeus | reverse complement strand
TTAAGTAAACAATTGATCTCGCATCGTATAACTAGCAATCGACTCGGTCTCCATGCACTTCCTCCGACATATATAATCGCTACCTTTGAATAAAAAAAATAAACGGCTTTTTAAGGTAACCAGCCATTCTGACATCAGGATGGCCGGTTGCCAATCTAGTTAGAAAAATCTGCGCAAATGATTGGAGTCTTTTTTTTTTACCAAAACCACAGATTTCCATGGGTGGCAGTGACTTAAAATCAGGTGCATCCTTGTTTAGGGAATGTTTTATTTCATAGACTCATTGAATCGTTCCTACAGGTGCAAGAGTACTGCTACGAGAACATGAGCTTCATGCGAGCGTTCAGCAAGCTGGTGCTGATGCTGTACAAGACTAACGTTCTCTCCGAGGAGGTGATACTCAAGTGGTACCGCGAGCCCAACTCCAGCAAGGGCAAGATGATGTTCCTCGACCAGATGAAGAAGTTTGTTGAGTGGCTCCAGAGCGCTGAGGAGGGTATGTTGCTAGAATTTTTATATTATAAACGTATCATAAGAATTTTTATATTATAAACGTATCATATGACTGAGTACGCCGGGTGCTAAAGGGATTTTTTCTGGCCTTGCAGTAGTATAGTTTGTCTTGTTGGATTTGTGGGAATTTATGATGGGAAGTAGAAAATTAGTAATATAATTTTTTTACATCTTTTGTTTTCATTGGCAATTTTAATTATTACGGATTCTCAGTATTCCAAACTATTGTATTACAAAATTATGTGATGTACAGACACAAGAAACAAAACATAAAATGAATGTGTATACCAGCAAACAAAAAGCGGTGGCATAATTAGGACAAGTCACTTAATTATGATAAATTTCACAGAGTCTGAGAGCGGCGAAGACGAAGATTAGTTTAAGAGCAGCGAGTGAGACTGAACACAAGACGCGCCGTCCGCCCACGCATAATATTCCACTTCCCGCCACACACACACACAGACCGATATCTTCGGTCCCCGAGATCCTGAGACCCTGAGATCCCAAGATCCCGAGACAGGACAATCCCCGGGCGGCGCCAACCGGCGAGTCGCTAATACAATGTTAAAAGCATAAATAAACAAAATGACGAATAATAAGTATATGTTAATAATAGTGATATGATCGTTAGATAACTAAGCGACGCGCGCGGGATTTTCTACAACTGTATATTATTCATTTCTAAAATAACATGTTGATGAAATACAATATTTTTTATTCAATTTTTTTAGGAAAATTCAAATAAATGTGGCAACACAGTGACGTTGTTTCATTTTGTCGTAATCATCCTTCTTAATAACGAATTATGCTTATTTTTTTTTTAATTTTAGTTTTTGTTGATTTCAATTTAAGTAAATTTCAATATTATCCATCTCATACTAGGAAGTTCTGAACTAAAAGAATGTCAGTTGAATGCTGTCTTCATAATAACAAAAATTGTAGACTAACAGATACTGTTTCAATTACATGTTAAAAAAATATTTGCGCGTAGAAATAATAGTAATAAAATGTTAATCCAAAATTTCTTTGATTTCGGAAAATGTGTAAGTTACTCAAAAAGTTTTTATAAATGAAAAAAAAAATGAGTACTCGTTTGATATTTTGATATGCCATTTTATTCAGACACTGGCAAATACCGATAGGGGAGAAGGAAGCAACAGGATAAAACCCTAAAAATCTTAATGCAAGTACTCTAGATGACCTAACCTTCCCAGTCTAAAATGTCGCAACCTCTGTATAGCAAGACTTTAAAGAAAGCAAGAAAATAAAAGCTAACTAGTACCAATAAAAAAAATGTAAAACAAAAAATCCGAATGCGTAAAACGATTTTAATGTCCCTAATTATGTAATTTACCGCTTCATATGTATTTGCGACTAAATAGTCAAGTAAAAAGTACTGTCATATATTCTTAGAATGGTCTGTTTATTACCTTTTATTTGATACCCATATTGGCACGATAATAAAAAAGGCGTCCATCTATTTGTAGGCGCTATTTTTAAAAAGTACGTTCCTATGTCACTGCAAACTGAGACGATTTTAATGATATGTCATACGTCATAATCCTATAAGACATTTGGGCCAAAGGTTTACTGGGTTTCTTATCCTCTACTTAATAATATAAAACGGATTTTAAAAATCAGTCAAATAGCCTATTGGACATAATACGCTCGAAAAACATTACCCTCCTTCTGACGCAATCAGGTAAGAAACTTTTCTTCGGCTAGTCAAGTCCCCTACAAAAAATCTCGGATCCCATAACAAAAACAACCCAATCTATACTTCTATACTAATATTATAAAGCAGTAGAGTTTTGTTTGGTTGAACGCGCTGATCTCAGGAACTGGTTCGAATTGAAAAAATATTTCTTGAAAGATTGATTTTTTTTATGTTGAATAGTAAATTTATCGTGTAAAGCTTTATGCTATATAACATCACGATATGACTAATAAGAGTGAAGCAGCAACGAAAAATGTTGGAAAAACGGAAAAATATTTTTATTTTTGACAGCTTTTCTTGCGTACGCGGATGAAACTGCGTGGCACAGCTAGCTAGTGTTTGATTATTTAGTTAAGTTTATCCAAAAAAAGTCCATTCTTTAATTAACAAAACGATGTTTTCTTTCACAAAATAAATGACCAAATTATGTATGCAAAAATCTCAATTGTTCCCAATTTATCAAGAACATTTTACATACCTACTTGCTCTTCCAATCTTTAAAAGGTCAAGAGGAACCTGATTTTCTGAAGTGTTCAGTTTCCTAATTTAGAAAGCCAATTCCATTCACCCCTCTTTTTATTGGCATTCGTGTAATGAAAGTAATTAATTGGACTTAAATCAAGTTGCTTTAGTGATTTTAGCGTTGATTTTTACTTTGGTGTAGCGTTGTAGTCTCAAATCTTTTGAAATAGGACGTTAAAATGTTCTTGACTAGAACCACGGAGTTTTTTTGCTATTTTGGGATAGGTCCTTGCAGATACTTTGTCAATTCACCAATTTTAACAAATCGCATATAAAAGTGCCTTAATAAAAATATTATTTAATCTTCTAAATTACTTAGGAATTGATATACAATGCTCTTTCATGTAGGTAGTTTCTTCTGCCGTTGAAAGTGTGTGACCGCCGTATAGGAACACTTCTTGATTAGATTTATTCCGGAATGAAGGAAATTTTTGAATTTCTGTGCCCGAATATTGTTTTCTCGGAAACTATTAACATATAGGATAGGAATTCTTTGTATCCATTGCTTCAAATGTGTAATTTATTAAATAATTAGCCAATAAACTTATAGACAAATAAATTGGTTAATGACAAAGTATAAATATTTATTTGCTATTTGAGAACACTATTTACTAGGTCGTTAACATAGTACGTAACATAAACGTAAGCATAAACTAGGAATATCCTTTCATATTATTATGCCTCTTCATTTCCATAATTATAAGTGTATAAATTCGTACAGGATTACGAATCGTGGGAACCGAGTCATGCGTGATCCCCGGGAAGCTGGGTACAGAACAAAAAAAACTACGCAGGCGAATAGCGGACGAGTTACCTTGAATTTGCGAATTTAAGTTATTACTTTTTGTCACTTTTAATATGAATTAAATAGTTTTCTCGGTAGAGTGACATTTCAAGAAAAGTACCTGTATTAAAAAATAATTTTATTCTTTTAATTTTATAATCAGTATTAGGTATAAAGCTGAATAGTTTGTTTGATTGAACGCGTTAATCACAGGAACTACTGATTCGAAAAAAATATATATTCTTCTGTTCAATTGTTCATTTATTGAGGAAGTATAACATCACGGTGTTTGTTTTTTCTTATGCAGATAAGAAACCGCGGGCGCCCTTGTTAAAAAATAAATATAAATCAAATTAACGAATAACTGGCCGAAGCGACATTAATAGCCGTAACAGAGAAATTTAAATCGAATCTAAAAAACATTAGTATGTATTAATACCTGCCTGGCTTTAAAGGTCTAAGATTTTGAAAAGCAAAATATTTTTTAAATTTATCTGTGTAGTGATAAAAGTAATAATATTATTATTTCCTCCTTTAGAAATGTCAATCGCATAGAATTGTTACTTTTTGTTGTAGAACTTTAGAAACTAAATATAGGTTCCTGTTTATTTTGAACACGCATCTTATTACTTTACATACATCTCTTCACACAGATAACAGACTATGGGACAACGATTGTGTCATTGAAATGCAAAAAATAACTGACATGCCAACATTTACAGAGCAAATCGAGCTAAAGCCGACCCCAGCATAATACAACATCCTTGAGTATTATGTAAGAACCGGGTTCCAATAGAAAAATCGTTAACCGTCGAACGATTCGTCGGTATTGCGTATTATAATTTAATACGAACTAAGGGGAGGGTTTCCGGACTATTCACGATTATTCAAGACTTGTTTAACGGCCATACATGCTCCCCACGGCTCAAGGACACCAAACCCAAGGTCAGCTCAGTCAGGTGTCGCAAATATCAAAATTATAACGGTACAATTAACAATAAAGATTCGTGTAGAATTTACAATCTCAACCCTAGCGTTTTTTAATAAAACAGTAAAAGGATTATTGAGAAGGGTCCCGTTTTATCAAAAGTAACGATTTAAGTAAATTTCAAGGTTAGCATGTGTCTGGACCGTTATTTCTTGTTTATTTGATGGTCAATGTGAATAGTTTGCCCGGAGGGTTGTTTATAATTTGCAAAACAGACTGTGATATAAGCGAGGGTCTTTTATGTGCGGAAGCCGGTCATTTGGACGGTATAATTTATTGTTAAAACTTATTTTCTTACAAATTCGTAAACGTTTTTTCTACAATCCGATTGTCAAATATTTTAATGCTATTTTCAATAAGTAGTAGTTAAATACAAGATACAACTGTTTGACGGTTTCAACTCACTAAGCTGTTGAATCTTGTCTCGTAACTTGGAAAAATCCTACGCGTATAAACCCTGGTGTTGGAACAATTTGTAGTGCCGAGCATGTACAAAATAATAATATCAACTGTTAAGAGGACAATGTACCTATTACGTGGGTAATCGTTAATCACACCATCTACGAGATATCGCGCCACTACACACCCGACGGGCGGCCGTTCCCTCGTGAACTCGGGGGACAGGAATCCTTCGACCATCTGGAGGAGTAAATCTGCAGGAGTAGCCAAGCACAGGTCGCAGGACCCAAGGCTGCAACGCTGCCTGGTACCGCGAATTTCCGAGAAACTAAGGATTTCGATTTAAAAGCTTTGGTGAATAAGCATTTATTAATTGATTTAGTACGAATTGATGAAGTAGGAAAGTGATTGATGGGACATGCTGGCTTACTGACTTTACTAAAATATCCATGTTTTAAGGCATTACCTAGTACTCTCCTCCTCGAAGAGTTTCTTTCTTGGAGTTAATTAAGTGGCTCCAGTTCCAATTCTAAATAGACATTTTATCGATCAAATCTATTCATATAGTGATATTGACGCCTAGTGTAATTATAAGAGCAAAGTATTTGAATCACTGTCAACCAAATATGTACATATCCATGCTTACATTCGAGTTAAAATCATGGAAAACAATACTAATAAAAACATACAATATCAACGGTCTGTACCCAATTTATTTATAAAGCGGGTTTTAAACGTATTTGTCAGTGCTTTTAATAAAAAAAACGTTTGGCATTACGCATTTAGTACGTAACATTGCTTTAGTTTCATTAATTTGGTATAATGTTCGAATAACTTTGTACATATTGACACAGAAAAGTTTGTAATGTTTCGATATCTATTTCAGTTTAACACATAATGGCAGCTATTTTGAACTGTCCGAGATACGCTTCAATGATATTATTTTTAGTTTTATCTTATAGATAATAATCAATCTATTTAATGTGACCATCTGCGACGTATCCCTTTCAAACCTCCCAGATTTCAATTCGATGGGTACTTTGTGGTCAATTGTTGTCAAACTGGTTATGTTCCCTTCTTACCAAAAATAGGTCATGCGGTAAAATGTCTAAAGAAGACATGCAATAATATGCGAATACAATTTGATAAATGAAAGGGACGATATGAGGAAACTCCCTCCTCGTTACAATCATGAATTGATTTTAAAACTGTTTCATAAACTTGTATTATTTAAAATTCTTGAATGCAGTACCTACCAATAATATAAGTCCCTAATAGTCATCATTCCAAAGTTAAAATCGTTCCATTTATAAGTATAAAAAAAAAAAACAAAAATGTGCTAAAATGGATATGCATTTTAATTGTATTTTTTTCTTCTATTAGGCAATAAAATCATGCAACAATAACACAAATAAAAGAAATGAATATTATTATATATCCATAATTCAAGTTTATAATAAAAGATTAAAAAATAAAACAAGTTTTATTATTTTATTAAGTTTTATTGCAATTATTTTTAAATTAATTTATTAATTATAGTTGTGTTTTGTTATGATCAAATTAAACTTAAGTTTTATTCGGATTCTTTTATGTTAATAGTCCTAAACTACACTTTTTCATACTTATTTTCATTGGGTTAAATTGGACATTCATCACAATCACAATGGACAACCAATGAAAATAACCGAATTATAATTTTTCGCTACAATTATTTCGCATACGTTTTGGCGGGATGGCAGCGTCGCGTTCAAGATTAAGACAGCTGCGTAGGAAATGGCCGCGAAAAGGCGCGTTCAAGATGAATAGAGCGCGCACCTGGGGCATTCAGTACGCACACAAAAGTACTTTTTACTTAACCCCAATCGCTGAATACAGTACAGAGTAAAAAGGGAGTCGGGATAAAGATTTGTCTCGTTGGTAATATACCTGCGCGCAAAAACTCGAGGATGTTGGTAGGTACCGACTGTAATAATTGAATAGGGATTTAAAGTCTAGCTGAGATGTTTTTTTGCCTTTGGTTGCAGCTATCCTTAGAGTTAAGAAATATTTAGAAGGCATTTACATATTTTAAAATATATCGTGTAATAAAACATATTGTTTTTAGATAAAAAGTGATAGAACCTGTCCCTATTAGCGCTACATTTATTTTTTTATTATATAAATTCAAAAATAAGAAAGACGGGTCACCTGATGGAAAGTAGTCATCGTGGCCTATAGGCATTTGCAACACCAGAGGAGTCGCCCATACATATTGTGGATGCATTTTCATTGACATGTTATTCCTCAGGAGTAGTAATGAATCTGTGATCGGTTTCACATGGAACTCCTGCTCTTCTTGGGGTGCGATGCAGATAACCACTTATAACAAGGTGGACTGTTTTCTCACTTGCGTAAACTTATAATTTGTACGATGTACCTAATTTATGAAATGAAAGCGCCTCCCCACGGCGTGACCCGCGTTTCAAAAATATAACATAACTTTAAATTGGAAAAAGTTTTGCAAAATAAAGACTAAATGTCATCTCAGATTGGAAATATAAAAAATACCCTTATTTTTAATCCCTTAAATTAAATTCAATAGTGAAGTTTCATGCGATTTTATATCCACCTCCAAACAGACAAAAAAATATACAAATGTCTATGATTCATTATTCTCAGTCTTCAATATTGATTCAATGTTATTTGCAAATGTATGATTGAATGCGACATACAACTGAACATTAAGTTATTTTTTTATATAAAGTTATTACAAGATGTCCAAGTCCGTACCAGTGAACATTGACCATCAAATGGACAATAGACTGGACGCTCATTTGCTACTTCTATTTAAAAAAGTAGTTTAATTTAATTGTCTGTGGTTGAATTTACATTCAAAGCTAGGCTATTTTATACGTATAGTTCAGTTATTTCATATCGATGGTAGCCATGTCATAAGTATCGTTTGGCCATACACCTATAGATGCCGTTACAACGGTGAACTGTAGTTCCGGTTTGAAGGGTTAGGTACGAGTTGATTTGAGTCGCATCTCTGTACAGATGCAAGAAAACGCCTCTGCCCCGTGAACAGATTTTATGTGAGACTAGTTGTGTCACGCGGTTTCATCTGTTTTAAAGAAATGTAACATGACTTTAACGATGTGATCATTATGAACAAAAATTGAAAACATAAAATTATTTTTGTTTTAATATTTTTAACTGTTACTAGTTACTTAAGTACATCAAAACAACATTGAACTTTTAAAATGAATGTTCCGTGACAAATTTATGCAACTGGAAACTAAGTACATAGTCTGATCTCTCAATTAGTACCAATTCTACAATATATCTTGATAGTAACGTATAGTTCAGGAGAAAGATACAACCACGGTAATAGTATGATACTATTACCGTGATACAACTGTCATATTTATTTCTATCGTAAAGCAGCTCTGTCATTGTCAGAAGGGTGTAGATGTTGGCTAACTTAACAAAATCAAAATAACAATAACAAAAAAAAAAAGCAGACGAATTAAGAACCTCCTCTTTGTTTAAAGTCGGTTATTAACAAAAAAATCATGAGTCAATTAACATAGGCGGTGTGGAGGGTAGCTGTGAAACAGTAGGTTGATGGACAAGCTTGTACGAGTTAGTTTTGCAAAAAGCGAAACTAGGGAGTTTAGGCCAATGCAGGGTGAACAGTGATTATTTAATAGACTTCAAAAATGAGGAGGCTATCAATTCGGTTGGATTTTTTTATGCGGGGCCCCGCAAATTCACGCAACGCCTCTGGTTTTTACATTACCACAAATATTTAAGTGGCAACCCTATGTGAGCCAAAGGTTGGAAGCTAGATCGACGGACGGTACCAATTGCTGCCGGTAGTCACAAATGAGGGCTTCGCCACATTAATGTGGAGGGCTAGCGTGTGCTCGCAAATAAAAGCATAAATTAGTGGTTTGAAATTCCGCTATTGCAGCGAATACGGAGATCGAATTCTAGATTTCATTGTCAACCCATTATTGTACCATTGCTGGGCAGGAGTCTTCTCTTAGAGTGAAAGATTAGGTCCGCCGCGCTGGCCAAATGCGAATTGGTAGATTTTACGGACCTTGAGAACTCTTTTTTTTAGAGAACTCTCAGATGTACAGGTTTCCTCACGATGTTCTCCGTCATCGTAAAGCAATGATAATTAAATTCTAATACGCACATAATTTTAGAAAAATCAGTTGTGCGTGCCTTGGATTCGAACCTCGGACCCTAGATTGAGAGAGATCCTAGTCTTATGTGTTGATATCTCTGAATTGTTACGTGCGTAGTAAAAAATAATTGCTATTTTATTTAACTGTAGAGAAAACCATTGGAAGGAAACCATTTTTAGGTTTACGTACCCAAAGAATAAAAATGGAACCCTATTACTAAGACTCCGCTATCCGTCTATCCGTCTGTCTGTCACCATCTCATGAACCGTGATAGCTAGACAATTGTAATTTTCCCATGTGATGGATTTACGTTGCCGCTATAACAACGAATACGAAAAAAAAAAATATGTAAAGGAGACTCGCATACAACGAACGAGATATTTTTAACGATTTTATGGTTAATGATACGGAACCCTTCCTGCGCAAGTCCGACTTGCACTTGGGTGTTTTTTTTCATAAAGCCATTTTGAAAACTAAACAGTTCCCTCGCATCCATTTCTTAACAAAGAGATCTTTCTCCAAAAACAATTTTTACGCTTACTTTCCCTGTTCATTCGAAAATATCAATTGTACCTTTACTATTATTATGTCCGTCTGTTTGTATGTTACGTTCTCAGGGTAACAAACTTTTCATCATACGTATTGACAAACAGCTTTAGACATGAAGCAAATTTTTTCAAAAAAAAAATACTGAAGATTGAATTGTACATCAGAAGAGATATTTTTTTTATAAGAATGAAGTAGCAAACGAGCATGCTGTCCACCTAATGGTAAGTGGCTACTGCCGCCCATGGACTTCTGTAAGCAACTTCATATAGAACAGTGATTCCATCTGAAGTCGATATCAGATACGTTGCTATTCCCGAGGACTAAGATGGTCGCCTCATATATAAGTGTACATAAATATGATAATTCCCATGGACATGGCATATTGCGCATCCTAGATTTTGTTCCTTAGTCGCCTTGTTCGGAACGAGAGGAAGGAATACGTGGTTCTATACCGACAGCATACGACACATGTCACGCCTAAATCGAATGAACTGACACTAGGTATATACCATAAGGGCACACGGGGCCAGTGCCCAGGGCCTCCATCCTCAGAGGGCCCCGAAGGACCGACTATTTCTCTCACAAAGATTTCGGGGGTGCCAAAACAAGATTTGGCAACCAAGTTAGATATTGTCGTTTTTTTTTGTCGTCAAGTTAGATATTGTCGGTTTTGTTTTGGTGAGATATTATCGTTTTTTTGTTTTGCCAACTAAAATTTTTGATTTCTTTTATTCTAAAAGAAATTTCGGCCAGAATTTATTTCAGAAATATGAAACGAGAGGTTCTACAATATTCTATTTTAGGTACCTAAGTGCATTATTGATAAAAATGTAGAATCTAACAAAGGCACACGCGGACAAAGCCGAGAGCAAAACCAATACGGGTATAAATCATAAAAGTAACAAAAAAAACCATTTACGCACCGGTACTTACAATGTACCTGGGATTCTAAGAATGTACCTTTGTCAAAGTATTCCTCTTTGATGTTAGCTTCCGGGGACTCGTTTGAAATGGTACCGATGATAATTAGGGTTCTCTGGACAATAAGTTAAACCATCCGTCTGGCCTACTTTAAAAGTAAACTACAACTAACTACAAAACTAGGAGTACTCCATCAAAAAGTTTTTGATGAAGTCGGTTAAAAATAAATTGAAACTAAATAAACATTGTCAAAAACATTAAAACAGGAAACTCGACTGTTGTAAACTTTTTTTTGTTCATATTTATATATTTATAATTACGCGTTATATGAGTTTATGTCAAAATAATTAAGCTAAAGTCTGATAGTGCATATTTTCAGAATGGGGTATTTACTGGCTTTCATTTGATGCCCAAATAATATATTAGTAAAAAAGGTTTCCCTTCTCGCCCCTTTTTCCCCTATTTACTGGCGCCATTTTTAATAATAATATAACCTGTCACTCTGCAAACTGATACGATTGTAATGATATGTCAAATAATAAATAACAAACAAACATACATACATACGCTCGATAAACCCTTCTTACTTAGTCGGGTAAAATAAAAAAGGTTCCTGTAAAAGAAAAGATTTTCTAAGTATAAGATTATAAGGAGCATTAGTCCACCTGCTAATAATTCGTCGCTACGGCTTACGGGCATTTGTAAGCAACATATAGAAGAAGGGACTTTTTTGAAGTCAAACACCGATGACTTAATTCTTCCAAGGACTAAAACGGTCACCTCGTATAATAGTGGTAATTTCTTCCGTGGTACATCCAGTCGAGCCATACTCTTCGACCTTCCTTACCATCTTGCAAAAATGTAACAACTGTTTCACGCTAAAAATAGGTGTGGCAGTGTTGCTTATACGGATGTTCTGTTTTGAACAGCCGTAGAAATACCATAATACATTCAAACGTACAATACATAGTCGTACAAACATTAAACTAAAACAAATAAAGTTACAACAAACAATAAATCTAACCATATCAATATTATCCGTGCTAAGCTCAACCTAACGAAATAAAACAGATTTTTAAGTGGATATGAAATGAAACCAAAGCTCAAAAATCCGACTCGCCCTTGGCCGTTTTTTTCGTTACAATGGTTCTTTCGATAGTAATAACAAAGCCCGACTGATTATGCTCTGAAGCATGGAAACCATTCAATGAATTAAAGTTCTGGAATTATTATGTTCTGGAAGTATCTACTTTCATCCACTGTTCATGTTTTTTTTATCAGATTAACCTAAGAAACGAGCATGCGGTCCATCTGTAGTTCATCATCAAAGTTCCCAAATTTTGACAGATATATAATTATGATCAATAAATATTTCTTTTAATTTTATGCAAACATTTTGTTTTTTTTTTTGTAGTTTAACCGATAGATAATTACGATTAACGATTATTTTTTTAAATTTTATGCAAACATTTTGTTATTCTTACGAACGATACGCCACTGTTGCCGACTCACTTATATATGAGAGGACCATGCAAGTCCTCGAAAATAGCAACGCATTTGTACTCGACTTCAGATAGAACACCCATTCTATATGAAGTTGCTTCCAGATGACCATGCGACAGTAACCACTGACCATCAGGT
This sequence comes from Cecropterus toxeus, assembly GCA_018249875.1. Lineage (NCBI taxonomy): Eukaryota > Metazoa > Arthropoda > Insecta > Lepidoptera > Hesperiidae > Cecropterus > Cecropterus toxeus. The sequence goes on along the minus strand of DWNE01003151.1, from coordinate 5,039 downwards.
GGGCTTCATGCGCGTATGCTATTTTAGTGTGATTAAAAAAATACACATAATACATTGTACAGGGCTACTTATTTTAAAATGAAATTTCTTCCAGCAACCCTAAGATCACGTGCACAGGGTACAAATCATATAAAACAGAGGTTCTTAAACATTTTTTTCTTGTAGACCCCTTTCAATTTTTTTTGTCTTCGGTGGACCTTTCTACATTTATATCACATTCCCATATACCTATATTTTTATTCACGCCTACGTAGACCCGATCGAGTCACCCAGGGGGTCCACCTGGACCACTTTGGGAATCACTGATTTCATTAATTGTGGTCGGACCGTTGTAAAAAATCTATTTTCAATAAAATATTTAAATGTTGACATTTTTATTTCATTTAACTTAAGTACATATATTGAATAACAAAGGAAGAAACAATATCATGTTACCAATAACTATAACAAACCAATTATAAACTTTCCTCGCTTCCATACATATAATAAAAATGAGAGTTCTGTTTGTGCGTACATCGTATATATTTCTTAAAATATTGCTCGGAAAACTGCGAAACTGGGAATTATTAAGGGAATTATCAATATTTCTTAATTGTCGGTTTGTTTAGCTCAACATAACATCAGACCGAAAATATTAAATTAAATTTAGGAAACTAAACGATATCATCCTAGCTCATATTAAACGGTAACATTTAGTCATTATTTCCTTATCTAATCTATTAAGTTATTACTTATTATTTAATTTTAAGTCAGAAGTATCTTACGAGTATCTAACATCGTTTAACGTGTTCTGGGGTTGTAACAGAAAAGTGTTATATTTTTAAAATATACAATAATTCTCGAATAAATTAGAAAGAAAGAAAGATAAAAAGTAAAAAAAATACAGAAAAGGGCATCGTAACAGTAGTTTATTGCGAATAAATGGAACGAAAAATATACAGATATTACAGATGATAAAACATTAGAGTTATGTCATAGATACAAAGTTGTTACAGGTAATATAATTTTAAGACTTTTACTGCCACAGATTATGAATCAGACAGGTGAGGATTGTCTATTAATAGACAAAAAGATACACCAAAAATAGGTAAAAAAAACCGTTCAATATTTGTCAATTACTATCATGTTACATTTTCATAAACACGGGTGACAGCTCGGAGCACAGCTAGTAAGAAAAAAAGGACTTCTTACAAATACCCTAAATCCACTTAATCAATCGGCTTAGGTATTTAAACCCACTTGCGTTTAAAAACTAAAGTTGAATGACATATTTGTTAAGTGTTAACAAAGAAACAACCATTTCTTTTAAAACAGTGACTGTTTCAATTAATCTATCCACACAACTGATTTATGTAAACTTTGAAATATTGAAATGATATAGATCAGTGTTTCCTAACTTGGGGCCCACGCCCCACAGGGACAATTTGATAGTACGACTTTAACACTTTCGCTTTGAGTTGTAATGTAAAAGCTAATGTTTTTCGGGCAAGACCCTTCTTCTGACGCATTCGGGTAAAAATTATGTAGGTATGGGGAGCATTTCCCTTGGTTATAAAAAAGGTATGGGGGTATACAAAAATTTTGAAATGTTAAGGTGGCCTAAAAAAAGTTGGGAAACACTGGTATAGACCATTTCGATAAGGAAAGCTTAATGAAAGCCATGTATGCGCGTGTTATTTACTTTTTTTGACAAGTTTATATCAGAAGACCCTCCCGTATAGTTTTCACGTAGTAATTCATAACTTGATCGTATAATTTATAAATTAGGACGTGAAAAATACTTCTACTACTACTTTAAATATTTTATTTTGCAAAAATCACATTTCCTTACGGATTTTGGATATGTGACGAAAACCCCTCTAAGTGAAGAAGCGTGGTAATTTGAAGACCCCCCTCCCACCCCTTCCCCTAAAACCTGTACCCTAACCCTTCAAGCGTGGTATTTTAAAGACCCCCCCCCCCCTAAAATGGTCACGTGGTTTGGTTACGTTCCCTATTTTTAAAAAAATATAGCGAGAGATGGGTGCGCGCACTAGTATCGGTCGCACGTGGGCTGTGGGCAACTAACGGTCGGCCCGGTTGGGACCGGTCGGCGAGAACGGCCGAATTCTCGCCGCTAGGATCACGGGATTATCTGTTTATCCTTACCTTAGGCCTGCGAATTAATAAACATCTTATTTTACGCGAGGTGGAAAGGTAAGCCTTGAAGAAGCTTTCGTAGTTCGCCTTTGAAACACATATTACACCGTTTTACCCGATTGCGTTAGAAGGAGGGTAATGTTTTTCGGGCGTATGTATGTTTGTTTGTATGTATGTCCATTTCTTGGGCACGCGCTACAGCGCAAACGGCTTGACGGATCACATATTATTGGAATAGTCTCAGTTTGCAAAGTGACATATGGTATATAATTTTCAAAAATAGCGCCTACAATTAAGCGAAAAAGAGGAGGATAGACGACTTATGTATTATCGCGAAAATTTAAGTATCAAATGAAAATAAGTAAATAGGCCATTCTTAAAATACTTATATACTTACAAGCTTTTTAATTTTAAACCCCTTAGGAGTTGAATTTCTAAATATCGCTCACTTATACCATAAAATAGGTACAGGGGTTCCCCTGTACCAAAATTCAAGGTAGTAGGTGCAGTAGTTTCGTCTGTGCGTTGATATATTAGTCAGTGAGTCGGAATTGCCTGTTATATGTAGATTTTATTACTTATACTTGACTATTTTGTCGAAAACTCATATAAACCGTTAAATTAGATATATCATTATGAACATAAAAGTCGTTTTACGGTCGGGTTTTTGTTTCACAATTTTTAATTATGTAAGTAGTTTTAAATCAAAGTAAAGACAGTGGCTCACACCTACACACCTACATACCTACTAATAAATATTCCGTAAATCGTTGCACCCGCCAGGTCGTGCAATCTGCCGCCGCAGCTGCCTCGACAGATGCACAGCGCATCTCACATGCCGCCCGCACAGGGCTAAAGGGACTTCGGACTCGGAGCCGAACGTTTTACTGATATTTGTCTGTAGTGAAATTGTTGAGGCTAGAGGAGCAATAGTGGTTATTGAAAAGTACGTACAATATTTTTCTCGTACGATACATTATCTTGAATGATTTAAGATTTTTAAACCTTTTTTTAATCCATAAACGTTGACAAAAAGATCTGTATTTTTGCGTCAGAAGGAGGGTAATGTTTTGTTGAGCGTATGTATGGATAATATGTTTTACTGTATGTTTATATGTCCATTTCTTTGGCTACGGCCCAAACGGCTTGACGGATTGTGACTTATGACATAACATTAATAACATTACACGTGAGTAGTGGTGACATATATACTAAGATTATAAAGGAGTAGAGTTTGTTTAGTTGAACGCGCTAATCTCAGGAACTACTGGTTCCTATTAAAAAAATATATTTGTGTTGAAATTCCAGTTGTCGAGGAAGGCTATAGGCTATACAACGCCACGCTATTTGTTTTATTTTATTATTTAGACGCGGGTAAAACCGCTAGTAGAGTAGAGTATATGATTTAATGATTTTTAAAAATGGGGCCTGGAATTAGAGGAAAAACGGAGGGGAGGGACGAATTTTTATACTATTACGGCAATACGGGTATCAAGTGAAAACTAATAAGTAGACCATCCTAAAAATATATATATTTTAAGACTTTTACTTGACTATTTTTACAAAAAAACTCATATAAAGCGTTAAATGTAATATGTCATTATGAACAAAAAACCTGGTTTTTCCTTTTAATGTTTCTAACAATGTTACTGGTTGCTATTAATGTTTTATTTGATATATCTCCAAATAGCTTATTAGACTTGACTAAATTGTAAACATGCCCATAACTGGCGTAATCTGTAATATAGTAAAGATTACGTATATAGCGACAGCTCAGACCAAAATAACAGACAACGGCTTGCGGAATCTTGTATAGAATTGTATTAAATCAAAATTTGCATTGTGTGATTCGAGCGCATTATATGCTTTAGGTTAATTTGAGCGCTGACTTTATATTTTGTGATTTTTTTGAAAGCAGTTGCTTAATGTATGTGTAATTTTATATATGCATATATTTTGTGTACTTATTCTAAAAGGGCGGTGGGGAGTACCCAACCTACTTTGAGCGTGAAGTAGTTTGTAGTGCGATTCATAAGTGAAGCGAGAATGTCCATAGGTGGCAGTATCGACTTAACATCAGTTGGACTGCATGCTTGTTTACCTACTACATACTTATATTATATAAAAAAAAAACGTGGTGGTCTTCCAATTTAAACGATACGCGTGGTGGAGCGATCACTATACCGGTCTGACACGCCGTAGGTTCCGCGTTTGATCTCCGGCCAGACAGACTTCTGTGTGATGAATTTAGATTTCTTTTCTGGGTCTAGGTGTTCGTGTATTTGTCTTTGTGTGTGTGGCACCCACGACAGAGATGAAAATCTTAGTGTGAGAATATAAGTGTAGACAGCTCTATAATCAATTCCTAGTTAAAAATATTCACATCAGAATGACTCATCATCAAGCATAGCCATTTTTTTAGTATTTTATCTGAAGTCTTCTTTGATGAAGTCTATATTTTTAGTTTTAGGTCGAAAGCAACAAAAATGTGAGAGTTGACATCGCATCGAACGGGAAGCATTGCTTTTGACCCCAAAGATAACAATGTGTAGATTAATGGTGGCCATACGTGAGTCACATTTGTAAAACACCGTACCGTAGCAACGGTACACGAATTTATAGATATAGATTTTGTTTGGAAACTCGTTGTAATTTATACTAATATGATATACGAATAGGCTTGCAAATATGCTATTTTCGGTGTCAACGTCGTTTGTCTCCAATGCTATGAGCTTCGATCAAATATGTACTAGATTAAAGGCTCCAAAAACGGCAAGAGAAATAAGAGCACAAATGAAATTGTGGTCTTATATATTCGATATTTCGTCTAACCATAGCCAACGAGCTGACGCGTTATAATGCCTCAGTGTGCTTTAAAAAATTGCGAAAACAACCACCAT
>DWNE01003150.1:0-17252 GCA_018249875.1 Cecropterus toxeus | reverse complement strand
CACGAAGACGGTACTTGTCCTGCCATGTAGGAAAGCAAGAATAAGCGCGTTAAGATGGGAGCCAGCTCGGGAGCGCATGGAGGGAGCGAAATGGAGGGAAGAAGGGGAGGGAGGGACGATTTTTTTATTATTGCGACTATATGGGTATCAAATGAAAGCTAGTAAATATACCAATCTAAAAATATATATATTGTAATACTTTTACTTGATTTTTTCAACGAAAATCTTTTGGTCCTAGACATTTTTGCGTAAAAGAAACATTTTATTATTAAAAGGCTTCTGTAGCTTTCAAAGTTACCTTACTTCGTAGAATAGGAGTGATAGAATATTTGGAATGGGCGAACTTTTTGTTTGTCATTCCTCACTCCATTCTTAAATGGCCAACAAATAAAGAAAATAATAAATTGTTATTTATTTGAAACTACGTGCCTTTTTCTCCCTTTTAAGCTTTGAGTGCTGAAAAAAGTGGTAACCCTAGTTACGAGGCGTCCTAAATAAGACCTTACAAGTAGCAATCTCGGACAAGACTCTTATCCTATTTTTATTTAAATACAGATTTAATGTGCACAATATTTATTTTATTTTATAAACTAACAATGCCTCGCGGTTTCACGCACGGTAAAAAAAAAAGACAAAATTGTATAAACTTTAGATATATGGAATAAGTAATTGTATTTCAATTTAATAAAGACTTAATCAAGACTCGGAACATAAATATAATTTTAACTCTTTCCATTAAAGAGAGTGGTTTTTCTTCAAAGCTATTGCAAACATACGGACAAAATGGAAAAAAAACATTACAATGTTTTGAATTTCCTATGAATGCTTAATCTCAATTCCCCATTTTTTTGCAAAAACATGTGATGTACGTTGATTTTTTTTTATTACATGCATGAACAAATATTCAGAACTGTTCGAATATTGACAGTTATGTAACGTTCTTTAGAAAACGGGAGCTTTCCCCAGTACACATAAACTGAATGTTTTTCGATCGTGTAGGTCCTCACAAGGGCGCTCTTAGCAAAGTTTGTCAAACGATCAACTCGAGCCATTTCCCGCGCAGCTCCATTTCAACTTTCTCGTAAAGCCCCTGAGGGGAACTGAAATTAGCTCTTTATAAGTACGTGACTTTGATGCTCATATATTTATACCTATAAAGTTATAAGTATCCACTTGTATGTTGTATTTCGATCATTGCGTTGTATCTCATATTGATTGTATCATTTCTAACCTATGAACGATATATAATAGTAATATTTGAGAGGTGTTAGAATAGATGTGGGTCGACGGGGAGATACTGGCTCCACGTCTATTTCTAACGTGAACCAGTTCTTGCATTTTGGTTCTTACGTGTAGGTGCCGGCTAACATTTAAGCCGACCAACTAAGTCCCTAGACGTAGAACCGTATCGTCTTCTAGAAGAGCCTTCTACATGAAGTTGATTATAGATTTCAAATAGCGGCGGCTTACCATTCATTTATCAGGTGGGCTGCATGCTCGTTTTAATAAATATATTTTTATAAAAAATAATGTTGACATACATTCTAGTTACACTCTGGATTATAATATATTAACTTTCTAGTAGATAGCAACTGCTCATATGTGCTTACTTTCTAGTAAAACTTCTAAGTGTACCTACAATATTAATGTGTTGATACGGCAAAAAAGGTAAGATGATTCAATGGAAAACAACGGAAAGTTCCACAAATCACTTTAAATAGCGGCAAAAAACATACACGCATGTTTTTGCTTATAACTGAGCACGATACGATTAATACAGCGGATATAAACGCTTGGAAATTGCTTTACAGTTTGTTCTCAAGCCTTTCTGCGTCAACATAAATAAAAAATAGAAAAAAAGTATTCAAAATCCTTAACAGAATTATTATTAACGCCCATAATCTAACAGTACTTCACAATGTTTCTCTTTCAAAAGAAAAGCGGCTTGTTTACTCAAACTGATCGAAGATTCTTATTTATTTGTAAGGGCTGCTTCAAGGGTCCGCACTGCCCAAACCTCCTCCCATGCGTCCACGTCCTGAGCAGATACCTTAATCAACATTAGTTTCTACTTACCCAGGAATTAAACTCATAAGTCAAGAATAATGTGGTGACCGAAATGTCACGTGGGTAATTAATTATCTGAAGACGAATATCAATCATAATATCAATTCACCATATTGGCACACATTAAGATCCAATCTAACTCGAATTGATAGCTCCGAAGTGGTCTCGTCATTGTATTTTGTGTTTGTTTTATTCATGACTTACATGACACACGTACAACCGTGCAAACATGTTTTGAATAGTAATGCTCGATTACTAATAGGTGGTTAATAGAGCTTTTAATAAAAGCGATGTTAGCGACTTATTACAAGCGAAAGTAAATAAAACTAATTACAAATACTACAATAATACTAAGTCTGCAAACGATGTAGTTCGTTTTGCATACCTCTAAATTAAATTTGAAATTATCACTTCCTCTAACTGTAAGCGAAAAATTCGCAAGAAAATATTCATGTTAGATAGTATTTTATGTCCACAAAGATGTGTGAACCGTCAAGTACAGTTGAAAGAATTCACTAATTTCAGTAGCAACAACTGTGGTGGACTATATCGCGAAATTACGTTGTTTTTATTCGTCTTAATTGCAGTATAACAAAAAGATTTCATTTATATAGTTGGTAGAACGGGCGCCAATATTAATTGGATTGCATCGTTCGGACGAATAGAACAGTTCTATTGTAATCTCCATAAAAAGTAAGACTTATGCAAAGCATTGGGCGAAAATGAATTCCTAATGAATTTCCGCGTAGGTAATACCATATGGATATAATGAGTATTATTTAAAACTAAATTAAATTAAATATTAAAAATACAGATATGAAAGACTATTTCTAAATTACAGCCAAAACGTAAAGGAGCTATATATGTAGGTATATGTAATACCATGTGTATTGAGGTACTTGCTACCATCCTCTATAAATATTCAAAAACATGTAATTTCAAGATGTTTAGCACTTCTCATTTCTCAGGCTAATAAATCTAACACTTTTATTACATACAGCATTAAATAATGTAGCATATACGTACGTGTTAAGTTGCTAAGGAGAGTAAATATTTCATATAAAAGCGTTAATTAGTAGCTACATTCACGTATGTTACATAAATACGAATTATGTAATTCGTGATGAACTCGGCTTTAAAATGCATATTTATCATGTTTAATATATTTTGTTACCTTAATATAATTCTGTATAACATTACCTAATTGTTTGATATTAATTAACACGAATAAACGTATAAGGTCTATCTAATATATTTATGGTTAAAATACTTTTGTTATTGACCTTAGTCTAACTATCGAAAAGCTTGGTAGTGCTTTGTCAAGTTCATGGTATTAAATAACACGAATAAACGTATATGGACTAAAGATTAATATATTTTAAAAAGGTTAAAAATAGACTTGTTACTGACCTTAGTCAAACAATCAAATGCTGGCACCATTTCCTCGTTGTAAAGTATGCCAATACTCCAAACGCATACCGTGCCAGCTCTTGGATCACCAATCTTCAATGTGTTCTATTGCGTTATTATTTGCTTAATAATTGTATGACACACGCACTTTTTTACAATGGTTACTAAACTCATGTGACGTAATCATACAAGGGTCCAATACAACGTGGGATTTCGAATGGAAGTCGGATTGAAATACATATATGTACTTATATGGCAAATTTAGTTAAGTTTAAGCATGAATCTAGTAATACGTCTATAGTACTTTAATCATTGATAAAATTAAAGTCTTTTAAGACGAATGTGCGAAAAATCCGCAGCTTCAATGAGCCTCTACGATCTCCCGTTACAAAAATCGAGGTCATTAACTGCGATTCTAACTTATTTCCGTTACCTTTGAGTTTTTGTCGTGACTTTTTTGAATGCCGTGTCCCTTTTATGGCAATATTATTGATAGTGTCAATCAAAATAAATTGTAAAGCGTAAGGGTTTCTTTGTTTGGTTGAACGCGTTAATCTCAGGAAGTACTGATTCGATTTTTTTTTGTTGAATAGTCCATTTCTTGAGGTACGCTATATGCTATATAACATCCCGCTATGTTTGTTTTTTTTTTCACGTAGCATAGCTAGTAAAATATAATAATGAGGTAACACAAAAGGGAGTTGTGATCTATGAGCCGATTTTAACCAACTTCAAAAAAGGAGGAGGTTCTCAATTCGAATGTATTTTATTTTTTAGTCATGTAAGGCAAGTAGGAGCAGGTCCTAGTTATAATTTTTTAATCATGATTAACACTTTTTAAACTTATCAGCGTTTGCCAAGAGAAATGTATAGTGACTTGATTAATTTTGGGGTAACAATGTAGTTGTACTTATACTACCTCTTGTAATTAGACCCGGCCGATCTATAACAGACTGATAAATTAAGTGTTAAGGTTATGGGGAGTAACCTGTTTGGCTGGAAAACAATACAGCAGTACATTTTTTCTATGTTTTACCTGCATTTTTAATACTATAGAAGTAACAAACAAGCATGCAGTCCACCTAATGGTAAGTGGCCACTGCTACCCAAGGAAATTTGTTAACATCATCAGACTTTCGTCAACCCATTAATGTCCCACTGCTGGGCACGGGTCTTCTCCCAGAATGAGAGAGTTTTAGGCCATAGTCCACCGCGCTGGCTAAGTACGAGTTGGTAGACTTCACATACCTTTGAGAACTCTTTTTTTAGAGAACTCTCAGATGTACAGATCTCCTCACGATGTTTTCCTTCAAACCAAAGCAGTGATATATATATCATATCATTTTAGAAAAATCAGTGTTGTGCCTGGGATTCGTACCTCGGACCTTGGATTGCGAGGCCGAGTCAAAACCATTAGGCTACCACTGCTCAGACTCATCAGACTATAAGCAGATATTCATCAAAGTAGAACAAACTAGCGCTCAACATTACTGGTATAAGGTATAAATGTAATATAATAATAATTTAAATTAATGATGAATAGCTCGAATAAGATAATTTTATGACATATTTATATTTGTTAAAAAAGTGTATTTGTGTGTATTGCATAATAATTTAAAATAAATTGTGAACTTTGTGTGCCCATTTGTGGCGGGATAATGGAGAAACTTCTGAATCTATTTTAAGAATTGTATTTATACCTATTATCCACAATAAAATAATTTGATTTGATTTGATTTGAAAAGTATAAGGCAGAAAAAGGTGTGAGGAGTAGAGGCTTTCGCAGTTCGACTAAAAAGGAATCACCAATTCCTTTTTAGTCGAACTGCAAGAGCCTCTATCACCAAATGGCCTTATCTTTTCTACATCGAAACCGATACTTTAATCTCAATATAGGACTAATATATTTTTAATGAAATCGGTTAAAAATAAAGGTTTTCCGCAAAACTATTTTAGTAACCGATATAAGGTCAAATAAAGTTCGGGTAAAATATTTCACGTCATCCTCTCCTCGTTAAAAATAGACCCTTTTTGGGCTTATTTTATACAGATTTAAACACGTAGGTACTATGAAAGGGTAGAGCGAATATTATTAGCTAATATTTTCTTTGGATTAAGGGCGGATTATGTAGTCTTGTTTATAACATATGTTAATGTATATTTTGAGAATATTATAAAAAGATTCCAAAAATCTTCTCCATTATGATAAAATAAGATTTTATCAAATCAAACCAAAGAATAACAAGATGTAAGCTTATTTAAGCTTATCTTAAAAAGAAAGCTGACAAAGATTCCTTAGTCTAGTAATTTTGTGTTACGGGCAAGGTTAATTAAAATCCAAGCTAGCTAGACATATGAATATTACCTAAACATTCAGTCCCGTTACATTTGTTTACATACAGTTTTACGCAATAAAACAATCAGCAATGCTTACAACTTAAGCCTGAAGTTAAACTGAAACCTTACGCGAGCGGCCGGCAAATTTACGTAAGGCGACTATCCAATTACACGAGACGTAAACGGAAGAATCTCGTTTTGTTGCGCAACACGCATATTATGGAGATGTGCATCGTTTGATGGTATTTTCGGGTTCCGCATCCAAAGGTAAAAACGGAACTCTATTACCAAGACTCCGCTGTCCGTCTGTCCGTCTGGTCGTTTGTCCGTCTGTCTGTCTGTCTATCACTGTCGCTATAACGAAAAACACTAAAAAGAGAATAAAATAAATATTTAAAATGGGTTCCCATAGAACAACATGATTTTTTTGGCAGTTTTTTTATTGATAATGGTACGGAACCATTCGTCTGCGAGTCCGACTCACACTTGGCCGATTTTTGTTACGTTTGAACTTCACTTCCCATCTTCACGAGGATGTGGAGGCGAATAAAGGATAAATATATCTTACTAGATATAGCCTATCTCCTGATAGGCCACAGCTTCTTGTGTTATATCTATACCCACTGCGGTTACCACACGCACGCCAGACGCGGTGAAGATTGGCTAAGTTTCCAAGAAGAGGAGTTAAGTTAAGGAAAAAGTTTGTGTCCAGCAGTGGATGTCGAAGGGCAGATGGATAGACGGTGATATATCGCTGCTTTAATGGCTTACCAAATGGCTACCTTACCAAATGAGTCGTTTATTTTTGATGATACCATTTAATCTAAATTTATCTGTAATGTGAATAAAACTAATATTTTTATGCGCAAATTTGACCACGTAACATGATGAAATATTACCTGAATTTTCAAAATGCATCGCCAATTTTTTGATACACTGACACCACACGAGCTTTGAATACTCTCAAAGAAATGTTCCTGGTTATATCTTGAATTTTAAAGTAAAACGAAGCAAAATTATATTTAGCGATAAAAATATTTCTAATGTTTCATAAGATCTGTAGCATATCAATTCCTCGCATTTTTAGAACATAAATATAATTTTACAATAATTCTTATTGTTGTAGATGCTCAAGTTCTCTGTCAACATTTTTTTACATTTTTTGTCAATATTTTTTTTACAATAAAACAAAATAATAATAATCTTTTGCATGTACTGATAAACGTAAAAATTTCAATTTTAGTAACACCAGAGCACCGGAAAATAATATCGGTATATCCTTCCCATTTGTTATCTATTATTTATCAATAACTTATATTATCTAACTAACTTATATATATATCTATAACTTAACAAATTAGGTATATTATGTAAGTAAAAACATTTATAAGTTTGAACTTAAATTGTTAATTCCTGCAAGGTAGAAGAACCAGTATAGTTCGACCGGGGAGGTACCACCGTCACACCTAATTCCAGCGCGAAGCAGTTCTTGCGTTACGTATTTTCGTTGGAAGGTGTGGTTGCCGGGTCTTTTATATATGAGACAATCATCTCAGACCTCGAGAGTAGCAACGCATCTGTGATCGACTTCAGAAAGAACCCCTATTCTATATGAAGTTGCTTACAGATGTCCATGGGCGGCAGTGGTCACTTACCATCAGATGGACTGCATGCTCGTTTGCTACTTCAATCTCGTATAAAAAACAAAACTTAAATTATTATATTGTAAGAAATATGACATGGTGTTTTTTTACGATACGATTTACAATTACGACCTTGGAATCTCACCTTTCGGCCAACTTTAGTTTTTCAATTTACTTTTAAAAGTTCTTATTTTGTATCTTAAATAAATAAGAAATAAGATATAAATCAATATACTAATATACAAATTTACATAATAGACTCGAATATTTTTTTACCCTTCGGAATGTCTTCCGTGTTATTTATTGATCTTAAAAACTATCAATCATTTTAATTCATGCTACAGTGAAGGTCAATCAAATTAAAATCAAATGGTGTAAAGTAGCTATAGCAACATTATATAACATTAACAATACAACTACTACAATATTACAACCATATTACAATATGTTCAAAGTTTTGCTTCGTGTTTTTCAATGTTATGGAATTAATTCAAGTTTAATATTGATGGATAATGGATAGGTACTCAGTACCGTAGCAAATGAGATCGACGCGGGCGGAGCCGCGAGAATAATCTAGCCTATACTTAACATTATAAAGCTGAAGAGTTTGTTTGTTTGTTTGAACGCATTAATCTCAAAAACTACTGGTTCGTATAGAAAAATACTTTTGTATTGATTCCATAACATCATTTGATGACCAGTGTGGCGGAGGGGCAGGTACGGGACTTGGGCAAGCCGGGGCCTATGCCCCGAGCGGCAAGTTCAGAGGGCGGCAAATGCGCAACTCATCCTTCGTAAATGCGCAACTCGTTCATCGTAAGATAATTTTACATTGTCTGTTATACGTGTATTTTGAGACACTTGTTATGGTTGCGAGAGACTTTCAGACTTCGTTTATCTCGCCAAATATTTTCAGAACAATTGTTTTTGCGAAATATTTTTAGACGTCGTTTTTTGAAAATGTCGTCGTGAAAAGTTTTATACTTCACGAAGCTAAAAAAAACGTTGTCAAATAGTAACATGAACGATAATTGCCTGGCTACAGGTTAGAAACAGGGTCACTGATTCAACATTGACTATTGGGAAGCCTAGTCAGTAAGAAGTGGAACTCTTGACACGTATACCGTAAAAGAAATTCAAGTGGGCAGGGGTGGCATTTTTAAGTTTTTGCCCCCCCAAAAATAATTGAACATCCGGGGCTGCGGCGCGGTCACCATACTGGTTTGTCCCGGGTTCGTTTCCCGGCCAGACAGAAATGATGAGTTTAGATTTCTGTTCTGGGTCTGGATGTTTGTGTATTCGTCTTTGTGTGTCCATGGTACCCACGACACACTAGAGAATCCTACTGTGGGACTACGCGTGTAGAAAACGTTTATGTTTATCATTGTTTTTTTTGTTCTTTGCATGTAGTAGCGGGTAGAACCACGAGGCACAGCTAGTATTTACTACTTTCTTATTACATTTATATTTTACATAAATAATGATATATTCGTGGTAACATACTTGGACTAAATACAAACATAAAAATATGTTAAGAAGTTTACTGCCTACCTACATTTAAGGATTTTTTTAATAAATGATTTGGTTATCACACAATGTCCAAAACGTCATTTCAAAAAATTCCATTTCTTATACTATAACGAAACTTTTAAAGACACTGTACTTGTTAATAAAATGCAAAATGAAAAACAATAAAACTTTGTTTAAGAGACATTTCCACTTATTTTCAATGAAAGCTAAACTCGAATCCAATTCCGAAATTGAAATTGAAACGACAGCATTAGCAAAATAATTAAATTCTAATTTAAAAGCCGACTTTCACAACTCCAGAGGTCTATTAGGACAAGTGCGTACAAAACGTGGCAAAAGGGTTTAAATAGAAAATACAGTAACCCAATTTTTTCATAAAGGAGACCCAAAAGATTAAATTACTTCGCGACTTAAAAAACTCATAATTTAGGGTCGGATTACATACGAAACAAAGGAACAAGTAGAATACAATTAAGATTTTAATTACATACACACCTTAAAGGTGAATGCAAATAAAATCTTGCCGACGATTTAAAATTCAAACAGTAATGGTTCATGAAGGCTTACCCCCTTCACAAGACATGGTTAACAATTCTGATTGTAATAGGTTCATTTATTTCAAAAGATGCTATAAACTATTGACAAAATGACCAAGCTTTAAATATTACACATTTTTCGGTTAGAAATTAAAAAAATAGTTAATAACATCTATGTTTATATGACGACCCGTGTGGAGGAGCGGTCACCATACCGGTCCGACGCGCAGTCGGTTCGATTCCGGGCCTGACAGACATTTGAATATTGAATTTAGTTGTCCGTTCTGGGTCTGGTCTGGGTGATTGTATATTCTTCTTTGTTACTTTCCATGGCAACCACGATACAGGAGAAAATACTAATGTGGGCGTATGTGTGTAGAAAGCGTTTTTTTTTATATAGCAATACAGGACAAAAATGCTGAGCTAATCGAGTAATAATCGTGTTTAGTACAGATAGGCTTAATGGTATACCTGGGCTCCATTCCCAAAATAACGAAATAAATGGAAATAAGCCTATCAAAAGGCCTATCAACCTTAATAAATACTAACCTTACCTAATCTATAAAATGGGAACATCGGACGTGTTCAATGGTAGAAGTGCTGATCTTTGTAGACTACATTTCATGAGCTTGGGTACGTTGGCGAGAATATTGTTGTTGGTAATACTGAATATCTTAGGAAACATGTTGTTAAGCCTGCCTAATGTGCGGACACCCGAGACGGGTTGGCTACCTTGTTTCCCAGTCCACATGGAAGCAGTTTAGTTGTGTCAGACTTCTTGATATACGGGAGAAAATCATGCCCAGTGGCAGTAAATACTTTAATTGGTTTGTAGCCAAGTTTATCCAAACTACGATTACAATTTGGTGTTCCTAACTAGTAACCTTGTTAAAAACATTAAAAAGAAAATCTTTTTTTATCATAAAGATATATATTATTTAACGTTTATATGAGTTTATCGGAAATAGTGAGGTAAAAGTAATATAGTATATATGTATACTTTCAGGGTGGTCTATTTACTAGCTTTCATTTGAAACCAGTATAGTCGTGACAGTAAAAAATCTCCCCCCCTTTTCCCACTATTTGCAGGCGCCTTTTTTAAAAATCATATATCCTATGTCACTTTTCACAGTGAGACGGTTGTAACGATATGTCGTAAGTCACCAGTCATAAGTTCCAAAGAAATGGGCATACGTAGAAACAAATATACCTATATACTCCTTCTGACGCAGTAAAAATACTGGCTTGTCGCTGAAAATACCACTTCTCAGTACAAAGTCAGCTCTATAACCTAGGAGTATTACGTATAGTGGTAAGATAAACAAGTAAGAGCTCCATAAAAGCTTTCATTTAAATTGTTTTCGGACGGCCTGAACGTTTATTTACCGGCTGCCGATTGTTTGCCGTCTGTTCGTCGCTCAATTGATTGATCGAATGTCTGTCCGTTGGCCATTTGTACACTTGACCGGCTATACCTATGGGCATTTTAAACAAAACAGCGATTTGTAGAAATGAGCTGACTATTACTTTTGCACATACATACATACTACAAGATTGGCATTTATATCAGCATCCAGAAAAAATATTTGTAGTTGTTTTGCCGCTGACACTAATGATAATATTATCATATCATAAATAAAACACGATATAAGTTATTATATCTTGGGTGTTATTGATACTTTGGCAGGATATTAAAATTGTAATCTTTATTTATTTAGTACTGCAGTTAAATACAGCAGTTTATGAAGATACGTACATAATGGTATTTTGGCTAGTGTCATCCTCAACTACTGTTATTTGCAACATTAGTCGGGGATGACACTAAACAAGAATCGCCAATGAAATAACCCTTTTTATGCTTTTTTGAGGGACGGTATGTTGCAGTCATCTTGCTATACCTAAAGTTCCTTTAAAAACAGAATTATAGCGTTAATAAACATCCAGCGTCAGTATTCTTCCTCGTCAGATCAGCCCTAACATTAATATGCATAAGACAATGTTTACGATTTTACTAAAAACTGCCCCCCAATATCATACTCCTAGGTTAATCTTAGTAGTGTCAACAAATAGGCGAGTGTAGGACGAGATTAACAAGCTAGTACGGATGAACCATAAAAACAGTTAAATATAGAAAATGAGTAACTATATCAGCAGTCTACAGGTCATTCGGAGATAAATCCACGTTGAACGTGTAGTTGCGTTTCTTTGTTGTTTTATTTAAGCGTGTTTCCACAGTGCTCAGGAAAAAAGCGACACGTGCCAAGAATAAAATCTACAAATTATCTAGATAAGACCTAATTAATTGTAGTGCAATGTTTGTATGAGTAGAAATTATTGTAATAATGAGTAGTGTGTTTAAGCTGGTAGTCATTATATTGCACATCATTAAAATTTCTTGAGATAATTAAAAGAATCCGGTAAATGCAGACAAACATTTAAACTACCTACAAAATTACCTAAACGTGTTGGTGATTACAACATATCATATTCGGCATTATGCAATGAGGTCGCGACTTTCTTAAACTTAACTTTAGTCATATGGATCTGGATTCAACAGGTTTCTAATTCAACCAAGCAAATTAACTAGAATGCTAGGTGATTACAACTAGAGCGGTAAAAATTTGATTGGCTACCTCCACTACTCGTTCATGTACGTGAGATCAGACGATGTGGACTCGGACGCTGGCCGGCGAGACGCTAATGACATTCAATCATCATCGCCTTAATGCACTCACTGCCACTTAACGTTCAACATGTTAGTTTACGTCCACAGGAGACGTCCCACTTTCCGCTGATGACCGATGATCAGCGGCAACACGGAATAAACACGAGCGGTGGTACAAGCGATCTCCTTTCACTCGAACACCGAACAACACCAAAATACACCTTCTAACCTGACGTAAACTTCAAAATCACCGTAGCCGGCCGCCTCGATTCGGCGGTAATAGTGAGATTTTCGAAGAAAGTAGGGTTTTTAATGCATAAGACGGTCCGGTCGGCGATTTACATTGAATAATCGACTGGTTTCTGTCATACGATTATGATTTGTTTACAGTGATGACGGAGACGCGATTACGTACGGAGCGTTCGCGGCACGCGTCGATCGGCGGCCAGCTGCCTACAATACTGCGACTACTCGGAGCCGTTTCGCCGCGCGCCGCACCGACCATCCACCGGCTCTTACGACGTTCCGGTACCGCTGATTTTCAACGAAGCGCTCCGAAACATCCCGAGCACATTGCACACACGAGGAGTTACCGCCAAATAGTGTTTTCCTTTACGCTCGCATCGTATTCTGGTGGAGATAACAGGGGGAAATTTATATGCGGGCGCACTAACAGATCGCAAGATTTCCTTTTCAGAACTGGTTATTAATAGATACCAAGACATTACGCCGTAGTTACGGAAATGCTGAAATTAAAGTCTGTTTCTGTTTATTAGAGAAATTTTCTTACTCAGCATTTATTATTCTATGATAAGATTACAGTATGGAACTCTTTATCCTGAAAAGATAAAGCAGGTAAATTAGCAATAATAAATACTTACATTACAATATTCCAGTCTCTATGACCGGTTAATAATAAATAATACGAGAGGGAAATAATGAAATCACTGTAAATCCTCCGATAAGTAAAGGTTAAAAGGTAATGGATCCACCCGTAACATAACGCCAGAAACCTTTTACCTATTTCTGAAATGAACGAACACTGCTCTTTATAAATTAACAGTTGGCATTTACTAGTTGCTGGTTCATTTATATCAGGTCTGGTTTTGGTATACGTGAAACTAGCTACAGGTCTCTATTCATCCCACTGCTAGGCATACAGTAGCGGATTTACCAGCGGTCTGAGTGGGCCAAGGCGTAGGGCGACAAATTTTAGGGACGGCAAATATGATGCTATCTTATCGATTCTTTTTCATTAACAAATTTCTA
This sequence comes from Cecropterus toxeus, assembly GCA_018249875.1. Classification (NCBI taxonomy): domain Eukaryota; kingdom Metazoa; phylum Arthropoda; class Insecta; order Lepidoptera; family Hesperiidae; genus Cecropterus; species Cecropterus toxeus. The sequence goes on along the minus strand of DWNE01003150.1, from coordinate 3,795 downwards.
AGATTTTTATGGACCTATCTTAGTGACGTAGAGTGGTAGAGTTCGCGCGACAGAGGGCTCCATAATTCTCGGGTGGCACATCTTAGGGGCGGCAGAATATTTTAATCTGGCGCCATTTGGCGGCAATGTGCAAATCCTCCACTGTGGGCAGAGACTTCTCTCTGTTTAAACAGTTAACAAGGTCACATTCAACGAAATGATTACAAGAAACTTTAGTGTTACTGTCTTGTGTTAGAGATTAGACATTCCAAGTGATCAATTTCAGGTACGAAATTTCTTCTTTCTTAATATAAAAATGGCAAACCAACTTTCTGTCCACTAGTGATTGACCTGATGGTAAGACGCCGCCTCTGGTCAAGGACATATGTTATCAAAGAATTGGGTTAGAACATGTCGTACAAGTATTTTCTATTACCACTCCTGACACTTGAACACAACAGCACTTAACGCTGCTCTGATGAAACGGATATAGGGGTGGTTCCTCGTGGAGGATGGTTCTTCTTGAATGGAATTAAGAAACATTATTTTCTTGTACACACAAGTACAAAAATCCACACGGATTTTGTAACAATTGTTAATGACTTACAGTAGTAGTGGATACTGGAAAGCTACTTCAACGTTATAAATAACTCCTATCATTCACCAGCAATCATGATATTTTAAGAGATAAATTGTTTGGAGTTTGATGATTTTTAAGCAAATGTTTGTACGAGTATGTCCAATCTTTTGGCACGCTCTTTAACTTAAAAGGCTTGACGAACAAACAAACATTAAAGACAAGTTTACCAAAATTACGTTTATCGCTATACGGCATCTTATAATGTATAATTCACATTTTAATTATAGAGTTAACTACATTTTATAATTATAGAGCTTGTTCTTCTCTTTTCAGTTTTAGCAGTAGAATTTTTCGTTTTAATAATAATAAAATTAATAACAATCTCTCATAAAAAGATCCTACAGAGACTACACGTGTATTGCTCGGTCTGCGAACTGCTTGCCTACACGTAGGTATATATTAGATTACTCTGACGCAAATCGTTTCACACTAAGCTGTTTACTAGATGCCACGACACTGTAGCATTTGATATTGCAGCTGAGCGTTTATTATAAGGCTTTATTAAATTATTTTATATGCATTTTGTATCAAGGACTGTTAATATTTTCGTAGTTATAGTTTTATCGGCTTGAATCAGCTAATGAGCGTGCAGACCACCTAATGGTAAGCGGTAACTGCCGTCTATAGACATTTATTGTACCTCAAGTCGATCACAGATGCGTTGCTACTCCCAAAATCCTAGTCTCCTTATATATAAGTGAGCCGACAACCACACCCCTCCACGGAAACGCAAGAACTGCTTCACGCTAGATATAGGTGTGGCAGTGGTACTGTCCTGGTCGAACTACATTGGTTCTACCACCTGGATAACCACCGGGCAGATAAGATCAGTCTTACCTAACGTTAGCCACAGGTTGCTACAGCGTTGCTACCGCCGAGGACTACGTTGGAATGTCTTGGATAAGTATGTCTCCCTTACCACACCCTTTAGACCAGAATGCAATAGTACATAACACAGCTGTTATTAAGCAGAAATAGGTGTGGCGATGGTGCTTCAAGCCACAAATAGTTCTACCACCTTAATTAAGTTACGTGTTAAACACCATTGACGACACTGGTTATAAGCTTCAATAAGAATATGTATAAACATAATGATATTTAAGTTGATTGTACCTTGTGATTATAAATAACTTCAATAAACAGAAATAGCAAAAAAAATAAATATAAACAAGTAATTAATCCATAAATATTATAAATACATTACATAATTTTATACTGCTATTAAGACCATTTCATTAACGGATATCGTATTGACTTTATGACAGTTTGTTTAATCTGCGACGTTAATTATAAATAGGAAGGAACAATATAAGGTGGGTCATTCTACCGATACCAGTGTAAGACGTTTCTCTGTCCGAATGTATCCTGAAGTTATAAAAGTGTAATACCGTAAATGTATATAAATGTGATATATAATAAATCGGATAAATAAATTCAAATCCTGTAAAAAGTGTTCGGTATTTACTTTTAGCCATCTAACCTGCTTCTGGAACATACGGTAATTCCAATCACTTAGGTAAGTTAAGGTCGTATTTGATGACAGTATCACTTTTTAAATTGTACAAATTACTTGTCTCAATTAAGCAAATTATTTTTAATAGAAAATGCAGTAAACGACCGGAAGATACTATCAAAGAACAATGAAATTGCTGTAATATGCCGAGTAGCAGTATAATGGATATGCTCAACAATTATCATGTACTAAGTATATTTTGTCATGCAACGGAATAAACAAATTTATTTTTTCGAAGGACAATTGAATTACACTCAAATAGTTCCATTGTATACGTAATGCATCACTTCCATCCAAGGCTCATAAGAACCTAGAACCTTGGACTAGCGCCTATATCATATATACCTATACTATATACTATAACTATATGATATTCTATAGTTTGTTTGTTTGCTCGAACGAGCAAATCTCAAGAACTATTGGTTCGATTTGAAAAATTTTGTGTTGAGTAGTTCATTTAGTAGTAAGATAGTAAAGTAAGTTACTTAATTAGTTTATAAGTAAGTAAGATAGACTAGTAATAGATAGGAAAGTTAATTTTAAATCTGATTCTTCAATTTGTGAACATCATGTAGAGTGAAGCTTTTTAAAATTGCAACATATACATTATAAATAAATTTTCATAATAGTTTCGCGACAAAAAAAAAAACAAATAGAAATAATATTAGAAAACTAATCAATTATAAACTTATGCACATACCTAATAAAATCTGCGGTGTGAAATCCCACTCTTACGTATCAAGCATATTCGTAACGAACCTCAGTGGAAAATATTTTTTGTAATGTTATAAATTTTCCATATACTCGTATGTGGTACAAAATAAAGTAAGGCCTTGATCAAACGATTACGGCAAAATAAGAAAATGCCTTTTCTTATTGTATTGTATATTCGTTATATTATGTGTAAGAGACCAGCATGTAAATTATAACTACCAATCAAAAAATACTTTTGATTTCTATATTTCTAACAAATTAATAATTAATTCTATCATAGCCTCATACTAGATTTACTAGATTTTCTTCTGTGTCTTGGGTGTCATGACATAAAGACACAGTAAACATGTCTAAATTCATCATTCGATTTTTGCGTGTCAGATTGCAATATTTAATTCTTAATGATACTTAATCCTAAAAGGAAATAGAAACAGAAGCCAAGAAGGATAAAACAAATCATGATATTACAATACGATATATGCCAATTACGATAGTACAAAACAGATGGCTCTACTCTACAAATGTTATTCTTTTACAACATACAAAATTGTAGCGCATTTGGTTGTTGAATTTTTTAAAGTATGATACATACTTTTCATTGGTATTTAAAATGAAATATATTGCTGGTAGAACAAGTATGTTCAACCGGGAAGGTTCTACCGCAACACTTATTACCGTGAAGCGTATGTATTTCGGTGTAAGGTTATGGTTGCCAACTTTCATATGATGCGACCATCTTACACGGCGGGAGCACGCATGTGCGGACTTCAGATAGCATTTTGAATTTATTTGGGGTTGATCGTAGGTCTATGGGCGGCAGAGGCCACTTGACCGGCAATGTATTTCCTACTTTTCTATACTGTTCTATACTAATATCATAAAGCAGTAGAGTTTGTTTGGTTGAACGCGCTAATCTCAGGATCTACTGGTTCGAATTGAAAATTTCTTT
>DWNE01003149.1:0-17257 GCA_018249875.1 Cecropterus toxeus | reverse complement strand
GTAGTTCGACCGGGGAAGTACCACCGCCACACCTATTTCTAGCGTGAAGCATTTTTTTGCGTTTCGATGGAAGGGTGGTTGCCGGCACACTTTTATATGAGGCGACCATCATAGTCCTTGGGAGTAGCAACGCATCTGTATTTAACCCATGTTCTATTTGAAGTTGCTTACAGGTGTCCATGGGCGGCAGTGACCATCAGGTGGACTGAATGCTCGTTTGCAACTTCAATCAGATAAAAAAAAATTAGAATGTGACTTTAATCTCGATGAAACGAGATGTATTAAATAGCAGATGTCGAAGCTGCAGCTAGCTGTACCCTTTTGTGAATCATTCTAACGATTTTACTTCGTAGCTTGTATGAGAGTTCAAGTGTATATGCGAAATTAGATGTCCGAGTACCGGCTGCAGTGATAACTTAATTTATTGAAGTGAAATTTCTTCATCGACGTATGAAAGAAATTTGCCGCCACATTTTTGTTACGCGTCACATTTTTCTGTTACACGCCATATTTATTTTATAAAAACTGTACAAAAGCTTAAATATATTTTTGTCATGCCGCTGGGGTTCGATGTCCCGACAAATGATAGGCAAGTTCAGTCCGTAAGTGTATCTTTACGCCACGGTAGATAGTATTTAATGTGGGTTTTTAAAAACATATGTCTGTCTTAATACTCTAATACTTAAAACTAATTTTTCTCATTGTTTTTCTTAAGTGTTTTTGGTGTTTTTTCTAGTGTTCTGTTATTATGTTTTTACGTTTTCTAAGTCACATACCTGGTAAGTGTATGGTACGACCGGGAAGGTACCACGGCCTCACATCTTTCTAACACAAAGCGGTCCTTGCATTTTGCTGGAATATTAGCCGGCTTTCATATAAGGCGACGATCTTAATCCTTGGTAGTATCAATGCATCTATTATTGACTTCAGACAGAACCCTTGTATGAAATTGCTCAAAGATGTCCATCAGCGACAATCCAATGTACAAATATTCAATATATAATAATTTGACGACCCGCGATGCCGAGCGGTCTCCATACCGGTCTGACGCGCAGTGGGACCCGGGTTCTATTCCCGGCCAGACAGAAATATGAATGATGAGTTTAGATTTCTGTTCAGATTCGTGGTGTTTGTGTATTCGTCTTTGTGTCCATAGCACCCACGACCCAGGAGAAAATCCTAGAGTGTATAAAGCTGGTTTTTTAATTAGTTTTCCGTGTGAAGCGTTTGGTATAAATAAGAAATGATATTAATCATCTGTTAAAGTTAACCAGAAGCATAGCTTTATTGTTTTTTGAAGGTCATCGCAAAAAAAATACAATCTGTAAAATAAGTCGCTATAAAAATAATATTGAGAATCACTGGCTTATATGAAAAACTGTCGAATCGTAATCGGAATTGATGTGGTTTTTAATTGTTTTTTGTTCACGAGAGGTGTTTATTTAATGCATCTGTGTATACAACGGGGTTGAAAGCTTTTGATATGATATGTGATTTCAAAATCACAGTGGAATCACATAAATGTAAATTGAAGTATAATCTTACATTGAATTTGCAACCTGTATACATTATCGTTATCGAAAGAGCAGTAATAGCCTAATGGTTGAAACTCGAATTCTCGAGGGTCGGAAGTTCGAATCCCAGATAAATTAATGTCTCTGCTTTACGTCGAAGGAAAACATCGTGAGTAAACCTCGTGTAGATTCTTAGCCTGAAAGTCATTTACGAAAAATATGTGTGAAATCTACCAATTCACTACCAGCGCGGTGGACTCACATTCTAGGAGGAGACTCGGCCCAGCAGCGGGCAATAACGAGTTGGCGATGATGATGAATTATCGCCGAGTTTAATTGTTCTTTTAATAATACGGAAGTAGCAAACGTGCAATGTCTATCTGATGGTAAGTAGTTACTCCCACCTATAGACATCTGTTACCAACCCCAGAAAATATCAGAGTTAGCTCAAGTCAGTGACGTAGCGAGGTTTCATACTGCTCTGAGCCGAAGAATATTTATTTTCATTAAATACAACAATCTATACTTTAAAGTAGTAGAGGTTGTTTGGTTGAACGCGCTAATCGCAGGAACTTCTGGTTCGAATTGAAAAATATTTATGTGTTGAATAGTAAATTTATCGTGGAAGGCTTTAGGCTATATAACATCACGCTGTGTTTGTTTTTTTAATAGATTGTTTTCTAATAAACGCGGATGAAACTGCGTGCCACAGCTAGTTCAATATAAATTTCAAGTATATATACATATGGTATTAATAAATTTTATATGTAGTAGCGCGTACGGTGTGGCGAACGCGTCGCCACGGTAAGCCTCGTCACACAATAATCAGGTTTACCTACACCTATAGATGTTTCTTATCAAAGACAGAACAAGATTATTTACCGCCCTCGAAAACTACCACCCAGAGACAAAGTTCCCTCTGCACCCCCTCCGTCCCGCATCACCATTCCTGAAGACTAAGTTGGAACGCGTCGGATACCTGTCTCCCGTACCATAACTATCGAAAACTATTTTATTATTTATTAAAATAAAAAGAAATAAGTAAAGATAAAAGAAAAATAACAAGAAACCATACGTACTCTCATCCACGTAGATACGACAAAAAGGGCAATTAATCACCAATACTATAAGTTATTGCGAATAACGTTTTTCTTTCGATCCATCACGCCCTGTCTAGTTACAAACGAGCAAATTGTAATCTATCCCCGTCACACTGGATTATTTATCATCGCGACCTTTTTTGTTCACGCGTGTTTTATTGAGTTGTCAATGAGTTTTGTACGTATTTTTTGGCGTTTTATTGGGATTATTGTGAAGTTTTTTAACCCGACTGCGTCACGAAGGTAATGTTTTTCGGGCGTATATATGTTTGTATGAATGTATGTGATTGTATTGTAATTGTATTAGGCTTGACGGATTCTAACGTATGATATATTATTAGAATCGTCTCAGTTTGCAACGGTTTGTGACATAGGCTATATAAAAAAAACGGCGACGATTTCGCCATATCGTACACACTATTACATATAGACTGTATATATACCACAGGTATACTTAAAATTTGTGTATAATGAAAAAAATAGTAATCATTTTCTGTAAAAAAACTCATATTTTTTTCATTGTGCTATATTTTACACACACGTACATACATTATATTGTACAAACACGATGTTTCACATCTGCCAGACGTCCCGTGACTGCATTATTTGGTAAATTTTATTAGTATTTCTTTTGAATTGTATACATTTTTGAGTTTGGATCCCATTTTAGAATATAGAAGGTAATTCTAACAAATTATAAAAGACTGGAAAATATATAAAACGCGTGATAAACACTTAAAGGCGAAATTTAATAATATGAGATCTGAAGTAGCTCCGTCGCGACGCTTCTTACGCGTAAATTGATTTCTAAATCATATATACGTGGTAAAAACGTGTTATGGAGTTTTTCACCGCTAAGCTATAAGCCAGGGATGTTATGGAGCCCCGTATCTGTAACCGTATCCGTATCCGATGTAAATGTTTCGGATAATTTCTTCTTCTTTCGGATACTGCCAGAGTTGCTTGATGAAAAAAGTGTGGCGGTGCTTACTGGTCATTCTGCCACCTTGTTTCACAGCGATAATGTAACGGAACGAATTATGAGCTCATAACCAGATTTCATATTTGAGGCACTCCGCTCAATTTTTGCAAGTTATTAAAAATGTAATTTGTTTTAACAAAGAAAATTATCGTAAGGACTCAAACGTCACAGAGTTTAAAAAAAAGCTCAATAAGTGTTAAATCTTTTAATTATAAGTTGGTCAGCATTATCAACTATAGCCGACACTCTTTTTACCCTGATGAGATTTCTACTCCCAGCAAAGACGCGGAAATATGTCAGTGGGAAATATATCACCTGAATCATCATAAGCATTCGATCCGTTCAATAATCTAATCTGATATCGAATAACGGCGGCCCGAAAATGCTCCCCTGGTAGACGCCAACGTTAAGCTTTTATTTTATTATCCTCTGGGGTGTATGTCGAGGATAATTGAGTTATTCGGTGAACCATGCAATATTGTAAGCCTTTAAATCAAATTAATGATTTCGAATATGATATAATACAATAACCCAGATTTTGAAGGTAATAATTTATGACGAGATATATTTTACTAGCACCTTTGACTTTACCGTTCGAGTCGGTACCATTGTTGCACTTGTTTCTGATTTCAAGTGCAATGTCAATCTCAGCTGTTATAAAAGGAGGCTAGGATGGGTAAACACCCAAACTAGGTAAAACATATCTGGTCTTCAGAAACTAGTAATTGGGTATTTAAGTCCTAACCTTACAAAGTATATACGATGCGTTTAATCCTCTTATGCTTTATATTTCTACACATAAAGCCTTATACTTTGATGTTTTCTACACATAAAGTGTAAGGCTTTATAAGTAGCAAGTATTCCTCTTTTTTTATCCGACTGCATCAAAAAGGGAGGTTTTCCGAGCGTTACATACGCATGTTTGTTTGTTTGTATGTAAATCATTTTTTTTGCTACAGCCTAAACGGCATAGCGGATCGTGACGTATGATATATCAATAGAATCGTCTCAGTTTCGAAAGTGGCAAAGACTATATGATTTTCAAAAATGGCGCCTGCAAATAGGCGAAAACATGGGAAAAAAGGGGAGAGATCGAACAACTTTTTACTATCACAACGTGGGTATGAAATGGAAGCTATGTAGTAAATAGACAGTTCTGAAAATATGTTTTGCTTAACTATTTTGAAAAAAATGATAAAGTGTTAAATTAAATATATCATTATGCACAAAAAAAACCTTTTTCGCTCTCATATTTTCTCAAATACGCCTAGAGTAGTCAAAAATAAAAATCATATTGCAATTGTATGTTAACAAACATTTATGTCGAAATAAGCGCACGCTTCCTGTAATCTGCTATTAAGCGCATAAGCTTTGTGCGGCTCACTTAACATGAAGTTCGGTGAACTGGCGTAGGTCCAACAGTTTAATCAAATTTGTTGCCAAAACAACAGATGTGTGTAATGTGTACCTGCAATATGCTACAAATTAACTGGAAGAATTATGGTCAAGAATTTATAGCTTTTAAAGATTTACCGGGGAGTACCGCCACACCAATTCCTAGGGTGAAGAAGTTCTTGCGTTTCGTTGGAAGGGTGTGGTTGCCGGCTCACTTATATATGAGGCGACCATCTTGGACCTCGAGAGTAGCAATGATCGACTTCAAATAGAACCCTTGTTCTATATGAAGTTGCTTACTAATGGACATGGGCGGCAATGGTCACTTATCATCAGGTCGACTACATGCTCGTTTGCTAAATCCATATTATCTATTTCAAAAAATCTCTTCACAGCTTCTCCTTTCAAATTACAGATAGAAATTTACATTTCATTAATATTTATAGATAGACTTAAATACAAAACCATTCTTCAGTTTGTGTTGTGTCTACATTTTGTTCGAAAACAGCTTATAATAATATATTTATATCAACAAGAAATACAAGCCCGAGTGCGTTCGGGTCACATTCAATGTTCATGCTCGACTCAGGCACAGGAGACCTACGCTCAAGAGAAAATATATTTACGCGAGTTTATTTTATTACTACAAAATAGAATAAATATTTTTATAAATATGTATATTTACAAGGTTCCAAAATTATAAATTTTATTTAACATTATTTTATTGTTTGTTTATACTTGATATTGTTGATTCTTGCATAATACGGATCAAATCTTGCAACTAAAACTTATATAAATCATTTCAGCTGGACCTATTAAAGAAAAAAAATGTATATACATTAGGATACAATGTCAATATATGACCAAGTTAGAGAGGTTATTCTAAATTCAATTTGGCAAACGCCCAAGGTGGTGGACCAAATTTTAATAATCACTATACTTTATCAAAACTTTTTAATGTAAGTTTATTATTATAAAAAAGTCGTATACCTACAATTAGTTTGCTTGAACGCAGTTAGTTATATATCGAGAAATATAGGCCCGACGTGGTCAAGTCTCATTAAATGTTCATGACAATATATGATTAGAATACATAAGTTATTCTTAATCTATAGTAGAGACCCAAGTTATTAAATGTCATATGGTTATAAAATGATATGGTTTTCTGAATAAAATGCGAAAAATATAATAACGTCACTAGAAAACTTGTTTTCAAATCGTTTTTCAAATGTATTATTTCAATCGCTTAGTAAACGCAGAATCTTGTCAAAGAATACGTGCATCGTGTATCTACGATTCTGTTATGAAGGCAGCCTGTTATATATCGAGAAATATAAGCCCGAAGCGATCGGGTCGCATTCAATGCTCGCGCTCGACTCGGGCACAAAGGAATCACGCTCGAGAGGAAAATATTTTGTGGAAATTATGTCACCGCAACATTGATACTATACTAGATATGTCTACGGATTTACTCGGATCAATATTTGACGTATTTGACGCAAATTATTATATATACAAATATATTTAGCGGTTGTGCGATCCTTCTTCTTACACTAGTGTGTGTTCTTACATTACATCCAAATAGTACGAGATCCCGCTGCAAAATCTCTACGTTCTACGTGTGGATGATATTTTATTTCAAAAACAAGTGAACGAAATTTCTTTCCGAATATTATTTCACATTAATTTATTAAAAAATATTCGCGGCCAATTTTTGACTGGCACCCTGTTGTCAATATATGGTCCTGATCATAAGCTTATGTTTTAATGTAGGTTTAATTCAATACGCTATGAACGTAGAGATTTTGCAGCGGGATCTTAGACCAAAACTAGTGTCATCGTTAAAAATATTAAAACTAAAAACCCGATTGCTTAAAACTAAATATTTGCTCATAATTATATATATTTAAATTAACGCTTTTATGAGTTTTTGCCCAAATAGTCAAGTAAAAATACTGCGATACTATATTTTAAATTATATAGCCTATGTCCCTTGCCAAACTGAGACGATTCTAATAATATATCGTACGTCACAATCCGTCAAGCCCATTTGGGCTGTAGAGCGTGCCAATGAAATGGACATATATATACATACAAACAAACATACATACGCTCGAAGACCATTACCCTCATTCTGACGCCGTCAGTGAAAAGTATTCATTACTTCAATTATTCAAGTATTCCTTATTCATTACTACCACAATTTTTCGACAAAGCGATATAAAATGCCACATTCTTCGATTCTTATAATACCTTTCATATTTTCCGCGAATAACTATTTCCTTACAGATGGCTTCAGTTCACGAGACTCATAAAAAGGGCCAAATGAAGATGGCCCAAGTCCGGCCCGGTCGTAAAAAGGCCGGGAATTATCCAAATCCATTCCCTTTACGATTCCCGCCTTTCCTTTTGAGGATTGATGAAATCTTTAGTGGTTCGGACTTATGGATTTCGTTTCATTTATTATTTAAGTAGCTTATCGTTCACGGCTACAATTTTTAGTATCATCTATTTTCAGTGTTTTTACCCGACTGCGTCAGATAGGGGTACTGTTTTTCGAGCGAATGTATGTATATGTATGTCGATTCCTTTGGCACGCGCTACAGCCTAAACGGCTTGATGGATGGCTCAGTTTGCATAGTGACATAGGCTATATAATTTTTAAATGCCACCTGGAAATAGAGGAAAAAGTGGAACAGGAGAGACGATTTTTTTTAACTATTACGACAATATGCGTATCAAATGAAAGCTAGTAAATAGACTTATGTAAAATATATATTATATTGAAATACTTTTACTTGACAACTTTGACAAAACTCATGTAAGTGTTCAATTTAATATTATAATTATCATTATCAACAAAATATTCGTTTTATGCAGTTGGTTTTTTTTTTTTTAATGTTTTAACGATGTGACTAGTTTGTAGTCATATTGCACAGGAAATTGTTATTTACTGTACTTTTGTACAGTACTGTATTTTAAGTGTTTTTAGTGTGGTGTGGTGACTGGCAGAGTCACCATGGGGTGTTGTACGCAGACGTTAAGGTGGTAGGGGTTGCCCAGGGATTCAGGGAATTCCCGAATAAGACAGCACTAGAGTATCTGATCTAATCTTATTTATTGTTATGTTAACTGCTTATATATTACCTATACGTGACTTATAATAGAACATACCTTATCTACATTATACATATTATCTTATTAAAGATGGTGCCTGACATTCCAATGAGCTATCGTCACATCACATTAGTAGTAGAAACACTGTAATTTTATAATCACGATCTGTAAACACTTAGGCTCCCATTAGAGTAGGCATATGTTGCGCAATGGACCCTAAAAGCTAATTTAATGATACAAGATTCGATATTTAGTAATTTCAAAACTGATAATTACTTGTCATTCGATATTTTGACATGGAATAACATTTTATAACTGCCTTTTATTTAGGAAAAGATTTCTAAATAAGGTACGAGAGGAAATAACATGCTTACACTAGAATGTACGAGATTTTAAATGTAAGGAAGTATTTAAAGTTAGTAGGATATAGTTAATATTGCTAAATCCAGGAAAAATACAGTTATACCCGATGTTTTTTTTTTATATAAACCTAACGATAAGGCATACGGGCTACCTGATGGAAAGTAGTCACCGTCGCCTATGGACATTTGCAACACGAGAGGAGTCACCAAAGCATCGCCGGCTTTGAAGGACAGCTATTTTCACACCCTTTTTGAATACCCCCATTTTATAGCTCTCCGGGAATACCTCAGGAGGAAGTTCGTTCCACAACTGGCACGTCAGTGGCAAAAGCGATGGTAGATATCGTGCAGATATAAGTACGTAAGTAAGTACCACCTCCACACCTATTTCTAGCGTGAAGCAGTTCTTGCGTTTCGGTGGAAGGGTGTGGTTGCTGGCTCACGCGTATAAGGCGACCATCTTAGTTCTGGGGAGAAGTAACGCATCTGTGATCGATTTCAGATAGAAGCCATGTTTTATATGTAGTTGTCATATGGGCAGTGACCACTTATCGACCACTTACCATCAGATGGATTACATGCTCCTTTGCTACTTATTTATTGCTATATAATACTCGTTAATGGCGAGACAGCATCCCTAAATATAGGGCGAGACCAAAAATGATTTTGAAACCGCCGACTTGCGTTATCTAAATGATAAATTACCTTATATTCCCAGATCTCTATAAAAATCGACTTTACCCTCTTAACTGAAGATTGATTTTGCTGTAAAGGATCCAATTTTCGTCGTAAAGCGCAAATAAGGCGTGATTTTTGGATAGGTTTAAAACGGCTCTTCAGGTTCAATGTTAGACAAAGTTGGCCTATTAGTTTGATGGGGAAACCTTTGTGGTACAACACTGATAAGTGGTGGTCTGGTCTGAAGGCTGTAGTAAGGGACACATACTTAGCGTCGTTCCGACTTAGTCTACAGGGTAGCAATCTGTTATCCCTCAGATAAGACTAATCTTATCTGAGGATGGTTACAGATTGTCCAGGTGGTAGGACCAATGTAGTTCGGCCGAAAGTACCACCGTCACACCTATTTCTAGCGTGAAGCGGAAGGGTGTGGTTGCCGGCTCAGTTTTATATGAGGCGACCATCTCGGTCCTCGGGAGTGGCTACTCATCTGTGATCGACTTCAGATTGAATCCCTGTTATATAAAGTTGCTTACAAATGTCCATGGGCGGCAGTAACTACTTACCATCAGGTGGGCTGCTTGCTCGTTTGCTACTTCATATTTATAAACAAAAGATGTCCATGGATGACAGTGGCTATTTACCATCATCTGATGGTACAATATTACAAATAAAATACTTTTACTTCGGGTTTGTCAATAAAGTATCATGAATTTAAAGTTTTCATAAAATTGAAGTAGCTAGCACCTGATAGTTACGTCATAAATTTGTTCAATTTCTTAATATTTAATTAGTTTTGATATAACTTCAGACAGACAAATTTCAATGAAATATAGAAATGTCGAATACTTATTCTCAACCTCAAAACTATATTTTAACAAACGTTTTTTTTTAATCTATTATTAAAATTATTTATTATCTCTTCCGGAAACAAAAAAATCTCGCCCAACTAACGTAATATTTAGTATTCATTATATAAATTTATAAAAAAACACTTTTCCAAATACTTCTTACAAAAAAGAAAACGGAACACAATGTAACAATGAGATGAAAAAAGAAAAAACGGAACACAATGTACCTAACAATGAGATGAAAAAAGAATGTACCTGTAAATAAAATACATTATAACATACATCCAAAAGACTACAACATAAAGATATAAAGCCTTTCAAACATTTCCCTGGAAAAACGATCCATCAATTGAAACCGCCACGCCATTTCTCATTGAATGGCGGAGTGTAGCGAGCCGACCTTGGCCTGGAAGCGCTGGAGAGGTCGCGGGTGCGACTACGCTCAGCCCCATTGCGGCTTTCACTGTCGAGATCGTATTGACGCTGTGAGTAGTCGTTTCTGTAGATTTCTAAAGAGTTTTGTAGGTTTCTAAGGAACGTTTAACGCTTTGATCATATGAAGACACATTTGAGCGTAGACACGTAGAAATTAATATGTTGACGCGTACTTTTATAAGTGAACTACACTGCATTTAAAGAGAACAAAAAGATTTGCAAAGTAATTCTTTTTTTGCAAAAAAAAATATTGATAATACATGTCATCATTAAGGAGATACTTCACACTTTTATAATTTTTAAAACATCTGTAATTGATTTCAGTTGTCTCCGCTTTTGGAATTGGAGTGTTTCACATTATTTAAACGATTTTGCACATTATTTTGAAAATAGAAAAATAAATAATGCATTTAAAATTCCAAAAACTTAATCAATTCAAAAACATATAAAGATTTTACTTAGAAAACTACAGAACTCTTTAGAAATCTACAGAAACGACTACTCACAGCGTCAATACGATCTCGACAGTGAAAGCCGCAATGGTGCTGAGCGTAGTCGCACCCGCGACCTCTCCAGCGCTTCCAGGCCAAGGACGGCTCGCCACTCTCCGCCATTCAATGAGAAATGGCTTGGCGGTTTCAATTGATGGATCGTGGTTACGGAACATTGCAGAGACTAATATAATTAAATTAAGTTTTATCTGCAACTTCATATATGCCGACTGCTTTAAAATAACGAAATGTAATGGAATAATAAGGTATATTTTATACATATATTAATAATACAACAAATAAATAAGACAGAAAAATAATAATAGTTATTTAAAAGTCTTTGTAACTAAAAATCTAAGAAATATTTACATGGCACCAAGGACTCCTTTTTACATTTAAATTTCTTTCAGCCGCTATGAAATGTAATGGGCATATGAAATCCATCTATTTTTATTTGTTTTAATGTGTGTATTTCATGTTATGTTAGTCAATATCTGCTATTCTATCCAGTCAAAAATATTATATACATAGTCTGTAGTCATCTGTTTTAAAATTCTAAAAGGACGCAATTTTACTTGAGAAGAAAGAAATGGCGAAGGAAACATGGCATAAATCAAATGCACGCTTCTTGTTCCGACAACTAGGGTCTCGTTTATATGTACGAGCCGAAGCGACCATAAAAATATTTTCCTATACAATGCGTATTGACAAGGCCAGTGAGCTAGGGTTGCCAACTGTACTATAATACAATACTATACTATATTTCGGATCTGCGTACTAAATACTATTGAATAAGTCAAGCAAAAATACTATATTTAGGACCCCAAAATCTAACAAAAAAAATCCATCAATCCCAAATTTTGCGTACGCGTCCTTACATTAATTACTTATAAAACAAGCTTGTTACTTTAAAATATATTAATTTATTAAAATAAGTATATTGTTGTCTACGTGCTATGTATATGCACAAAATACTTACATGTGTACAATATTTCAATAGCTTATTTTGAAACATACTATATTTTGTCGATTAAATGTTGGTAACCCTACCCGTAACAGTCGGTAATATAAAAAAACCGTACCATCCGTTCTCCTTCCCCCCTTAAATATTTATATTATTTTAATTTAATTATTTATTTTAAAGTAAATATATGAACTACTAAATATTCTACGATTTGCTTGTCTGTCTGTTGACGTAATCAATATAGAGAAAAAATCAGGTTTTCTGTAAAGGAGCCCCCTTATACAATTATTTTATTCTGTATTTAGTATTTGTTCTGATAGCGGGAACAGAAATACATTATCTGTGACAATTTCAACCGTCTAGCTGTCACATTTCATGAGATACAGCCTGGTGGCAGACAGACGGACAGCGGACTCAGTAATAGAGTTCTGTATTACCCTCTGGGTATGAATCCCTAAAAATATATATTTGCAATCTCCAAAATCTGAAACACAGCATCCAGCAACAGCCGCAACACGCTTTCTACACTAATAGCCCCACAGTAGGATTTTCTCCTGTGTCGTGGGTGCCATGGACACACAAACACGATTACACAAACACCCAGACCCAGAACAGAAATTTAAATTCATCATTCATATTTCTGTCTGGCCGGGGATCGAACCCGGGACCAACTGTGCGTCAGACCGGTATGGTAACCGTTCCGCGACGCGGGTCATGAACGGGACATCTTTTGTTTTTGTCATTAGAAATCTACTCGATCTAATCTGACTTTGAGACCATATACTACAAGGGTCAATAAACTGCCTTATAATACAACGATTGCACACGTATCGTCGTGTTGTCACAGTTGATGGCGCTCACGTCATGTGCGGGGTACGGCGCGTCATAAGCGGAACGGAGTACAAATTATATAGCCTATGTCACTCTGCAAACTGAGACGATTCTAATGATATGTCATATGTGACAATCCGTCAAGCCGTTTGGGCTGTAGCGCGTGCCAAATAAATTGACATACATGCATACATATATACATATGTGGCGACCTCCCGCTACTTATCAAGAAATGACGTCACCGAGTTCTGAATCACGCTATCGTAGTTTTCTCAATATCTTGCATATATACAAGTTCCGAACTGAGACTGTCGGAGCACAGCCGCTCGCCAGGCATGATTACCTCGCCTGGCGGGAGATCTCCCTCTGCTAAACATACATACATACAAACATACATACATACATACATACTTACGTACGTACGCTCGAAAAACATTTAGATTTTTTTTTTTTTTAAATGGCGCCTGGAATAAGGAAGATAGGGACGAATTCTTTAACTATTACAATAATGGTTTTCAAATGGAAGCTACTAAATAGACCTATATAAAAAAAAATATATATTGTATACTTTTACTTCACTATTTTGGCAAAAACTCATATAAGTGTTAAATTGAATATAATTATAATTATCATTATCAACATTTTTTTTGTTTAAGCAGTCGGGTTTATTGTTTCGATGTTTTTAACGATGTTACTTGTCTTTTATTTACGGGATCCGCGGATTTGCGCTTAGGCACGGTTCCAACAGATTGATAAAAGTAGCGGGATCCCACGGGATGCGTGATCCCGTTTGCGGGATTGTAATCCCTAGTACAACATAACAATATTAAATTGCAGGTTTCAGCGAGTATATTTCAAATATACTTTTGGTTTCAGTATATCGCTGAAACAAACCAAAAGCGTAAAATGTCACCAAAACTCATTTCAAATAACCACATAACAGGCATAACGTGAAAGATTCTCGAATAAAACAACCGAATATTTATTTAATTGCAGCAACGCTGACCAACGGCGGTTGTTTAAATACAGTGGAATTAATTTATGCAAATGCTGGTTAAGTGTGAACTGTGGGAGTAGGGTTGGCAACATTACCGCTGTACCGTTTTGCCGGAAAAATAAAACCCGGGGAAGTGTGAGGCGCACTAGCGCACAACGGATCCCATGCCATTATATATTAAAAGCATTTGATGTTTAAGAGCCCCCTTAATTTTTTTTTATTCTGTTTTCCACATTTGTTGTTATAGCGGCTACAGAAATACATCATCTGTGATTTCAACTGTTTAGCTACCATGGTTCACGAGATACAGCCTGGTGACAGACAGACAGATGGTCAGACAGACAGATAGATTGGCAGACGGATAGACTGACAGACGCACTTAGTAATAGGGTTCTGTTTTCACCAAGTAATATGCATAAAGAGGTACTGTACAAGTAATGTGCATAAAAGACAAGATTGTGACAAGAACCAAATAATAAATTCATTTAACAAATATATTTTTTTTTTCACAAAATCAAAAATCCTATATAAATTTTAAGTATATACCTATGATACATATACAGTCTATATGTAGTACGGTGTGGCGATCCCGTCGCCACGGCAAGCCTCGCCACGCCAACAATCAGGTTTATCTGCGCTTATAGATGTTTAAAAACACATAATTTTCTTAAAAGTAAATTAGTAAAAAGAATGCATTAAAATAAAAGAATCCAATTTTTTATGGAATATTTTTTATTTTATTTTAGCCCATCCTGATAAATACAACTGTTGCCATATTAAAAAATGTAAATTCTTACAAAAAATGTTTAAGTAAAACTTCTTTAGAATGGTTGTGATTTGAATGTCGATAAAACGAAAATATACGAAAGCAGTTGTCGGCCCTACAACTAGATGGCGCTGTACCCCTTTCTGAATCACGCTAACGAGTTTACATCGTAGTTTGTATGCTCAAGTTATATGCGAAATTAGATGACCGGCTACAGTGTTTACTTAATCGATTTTTGAAAAAACATTAGTCTTCAAACTCTTGTGCTCAAAAATATTTTAATGTTTATTATTTGTTTCACTTCACATTTCACACATTTCAAAGTTTTAAGTGTGATTATTTAATTAAATACCTTTTAATTTCCAGTGAAATAAGTTAAGTGCCAAATTCATAACTATGTTCTAAGCTAACACTTATTTAAATATTTTTTTACTTTTTCATTACATATAAGTCAGATTATTATTATGAGTCACATATTTTTATGACGATGTTCTAATCATTTTTATAATAATAATCTCTAACTTAGCTCAATTATGAAAAGATTACAAAACTAAAAAGAAACCTCGAAATACTCTTTCAAACTACTCTTTTCCTTTTTTGTTTTTAAATATATACATTTTTAAAGATTTATTGTTCAAATAGTTGATAACCTTATCACTTATATATTACACCTTTAGTCAAAGTATTAAATCTTATGTGTTATTAATAACAATAACAAAAACAAGCGTAAAAAAGTTAATAACAAATATCTCTTGTTCCAGTGTCGTCGCTGCCGTCGCCGACGACCGACGACGACGACGACGAAGACGACGCGACTCCGACCCGCGCGGATTCCGACGACGGTCGCATATACAAGAACCCTCGCAACTCCCCCTCAGCGCAGTGCCCGAGGGATGAGGAGCAAGCTACCATGCTGGTAAGTACCTAAAGATCAGATCAGACATTTGTGTGGTTCCACTCCAGAAGCAAATGATAGCAAACCAATTTATTACCTATTTGTACTTTACATTCCAAAATTCCTTAAAAATATAATATCTGTAACCCAAAACTATCCGAAATTAACGGATAATCCGAAATCTTAATATATAGAACTCAAAGGTGACTCAAAGCCCAAACCACTGGACGCATCGGACTGAAATTTGGCATGCAGGTAGGTGTTATGACTTAGGCGTCCGCTAAGAAAGGATTTCGATCAATTCTACCCCCAAGGGGATAAAATAGGGGATAATAATTTGTATGAAACTTTGTCAATTTTTATTCTTAACGCGAGCGAAGCCGCGGGCAAAAGCTAGTAATTACGTAACCGTAACCGAAACCGGTATAATTTTATTCTTATATCCGTATCCGTATCTAGATCCGAAATTTCATATCCATAACATCCCTGATAAAAGAATGTACTCAACAGATCATTCATGCAACCTTTTTGAGATCCACTGCTGGACTGAGGCCTGCTTATGGTTATCATACTAACCAGCCCCGTACCTCTGAATCAAGCGGTTTACCGTTGTGTTTTCTAGCTTATCGTGGGTAGGAGAGTGGGTGTCCTATTAATATGTTTCCTTTGTCAATTTAAATTGCAAAGAGGAGCCTCGTGTTTGGGTGCTTTCAAATTTGTGAAATTAAACAGTTGTATTATGTTTATATTAAACGAGACGACGCAAACGTACGGGATCAATTATTACACGTTATTTATGAACAAACAAACGTCCTGTCATATGACCACAAGAGAACAGTCCAACTCAAATCGTCTAAATTGAAAGCGCCTCAAATTATATGATTATTTATTTTTCATAACATTTAAAGAATCAACGGACATACAGTCCATCTGATGGCTATTGGTTACTGCTGCCTATGAACATCTTTAAGCGGCTTCATATACAACAGGTTCTATCTGAGATCAATCACAGTTGCATTACTCCAGAGGACTGAGATGGTCGTCTCATATGAAAGCGAGCTGGCAATCCACACATTTCCACCGAAACACAAAATCTGCTTCATGCTGGATTAGGTGTGGTGAAGTTTTTTTTCCTATTAAACTATTCTCATTCAACCGCCTAGCGTAAGACAAGAGTGCTTTGGTTATTACCATTACCATTACCAACATTCGTAAATTCCTTCTCCAGGGTCAGAAGTGCCTTCGAAAGTGCTCTTCTGACGAGGACTGCAAGAGCAAGAAGAAGAAGTGCCTCTGCGATGGAGCCTGCGGCATGTCCTGCATCAAGCCAGGTTAGTTTAGTCATAAAACTCCTACAAAATATCACGGACTTATAATATCAAGTTTGAGCCCCATAGGAGACAAATATACAAATTGCTGCACGGGGCCCTTTTACCAATAGTCAGATAAAATATATTATTCTTACTTTACAACCATAATTAAAGTTATTTAATAGCTCCCGCCCGGGACTATACCACAATAATAAAATTAAACGTCTGAGGGGTCATGTATAAAAATACTCTTAGTTAATGTCTCTATCATAATATGAACCTTTCGTCTATATTAAATGGTTCTAGCTTTAATAATTATTAAATTATAATTTAGGCTCTACGATGATCAGACAAAAGTGAGTTTCATTTTACCTATATGTAATAAGCTTATTCTTGCTTCTTCATACTTATAAGTATTCTTTGTGTTAATCTAGATCTTAAAATATATTTGTGCCAAATTTCAGCAAAATCTGAAGGCCATTTTTCAGTAAAAATGTAACAAACACACATACATCCTACCAAATCTTCGATTTTTTTATAAATATAAAGTAGCAAACGAGCAAGCAGCC
>DWNE01003148.1:0-17259 GCA_018249875.1 Cecropterus toxeus | reverse complement strand
TCGCCGAAATAGCTCAGTTGGGAGAGCGTTAGACTGAAGATCTAAAGGTCCCTGGTTCGATCCCGGGTTTCGGCAATCTTTTTTCTGCTCTTTTTTATTCATAATTTATTTATTTTTCTTTTATACATCTTTTTTATATAATACTTCAATTAATGTTTTTTTTTTATTTCTTAAAAAATGTTTTCCATTAAACTATGGAAGTAATCTTCAAACCTCACCAGATATTTTACTAGAGTTATGGAAAAAAATTAAATAAAAATATTTGCAAAATTTACATACAAACAAAAAAATAAAAATATTTTTTTATTTCCACATATTGTTTCGTGACTAATTGAAACTATAATTTTATATTATTGTAAAATATTAAGTATTACACTAAATTAGATAATACTAATTCGTTTTAATCGTTCTATCGTAAGGTAAGTAAATCTGTTAATTAGATCATTTTATAATGAATATTTCTAATATAATCACTTTTTTAATTGTAATTATTATAAAAAATAACAATATAACGAACAAATGAACGACCATAAATTTGAAATATGAAAGTAAATAAATATATTCGTTGATAAGGATATAATCACTTATAAAAATATAATAAAATAATATAATCTTACTAATCTTATTATTATTAATAAGAAATATTAGGGATAAAATAATTACGTAAAACAAAAAAACGGACACTGCATTCATAAATGCTGTTATATGTACCTAAATAAATGAGGGTTTTTGTTTTTATTTTTATTTATTACAGACAGACAGTCTTTCTGCTGCAAGTAACAGCTTAGGTACTACTACGATATAAATTAAGTAGTACTTACACTCTTTTATCTGATCTAAGTAGCAACCGAGCATGCAGTCCACCTGTTGGTGTGTGGTTACTGCCGTCCATGGACATCTGTAAGCAACTTCATATAGAACAGGGGTTCTATCTAATTTGGTCACAGATGTGCTACTACTCCCGAGGACTAAGATGGTCGCCTCAATTAAAAGTGAGCCGGCAAAAACACCTCCGAAGGGCAAAAACTGCTTCACACATGAAATAGGTGTGCTAGAATTAGGTAGGTAATTTATATCAATTAATCATTTTATTTATCTACCATAATATCAATGTAGGTTATCTGTGGATAAGCCTCGCGTACTGTTTATCGGGCGATCGTGGTGTCTATACGGTATATTTTGCAAATAAGCTAATATTAAAGAACAGTTTATCCGCCATTTACATAAAGAGGCGAAGAAAGGTATTTGTGAATGGCTATTTATTTTTGTTTTATCGAAATATGTAACATGGTATCTAAAACATTATGAACAGACTTGTAATATTGATGTTTTAGAGGTACAGATAAGGAGCTGAGGCCATAAATAAATATTATACTTTTTAAATATATACGTTAGTTTCAAAGCATTGAATTCATTTGTTTTGGCCAACTTTGAAATTATTTCATTCAGTGTATTTTGAATGTCATTCATAGATACAAATGATAACCATATACAATACAATTAGCGTGTATCGTTTGAATTTATTTTAATAGTATATGTCCAGTTAACATTAACTCCTTTGTTTAATTATGACTATTATGTCCGTTGACGTCCTAACGAATAAATTTTGATATAACCGCGCTCATTGAATGAAATTTAATAATCCTATATATTTCATATTTGGAAGTAGGTACTAGTAGTCAATGTGAAATTTGGTTTTGCACGCTTCTACGGCTTCTGGTTGAAGATGTACGTATATATTAAGTGGTAATGCTACGCGAATGAAGATATTAAAAGCATAGGCCTTAATTCCTTGGAGTAAATTAAAAAAATCCTTAATGACTTCACTGGTAGTCTTTTCTGCAAGACATGTCGGTGTGCGCATAGTAAAATATCACTTTAATATATATTCTTAAACGCGCCAAAGGACTTCAAAAGGGTGAAATAGTTTATGAAGTGATGCTTCTTGGAGACGATTCGATAACTGGCCGAGAATTGAGAGTAACAAAGACGCCTCACATTTAGACATATTTTATTACTGTAGAAAGAAGAAAGGTACTTTTGAACGTTGAAATAATTTTGCCCCACAAATGTCTTGAACAAGGTAAATAACAAAATAATAAGCAAATTTCTCACATCTCCATCAGCATCTTCAAGTTAATTTACTTTATACGTCGTGCTTGACTTAATTCCGCATGACACGTACTTCATTCTTTCAAAAGAGGGAGATGAAAACATAAAGTAATAACAAAAATAATATAATTAAGTAGTCACTAACATATCGGACATCTTATTTCTCATATACCAAATTTGAACAAGCTACGAAATAAAATCAATTGCGTGATTCAGAAGAGATAGTGCCATCTAGTTGTAACGCCGACAACTGCTTTCTTAACGTTCGTTTCATCGAGTATTAAATCACAACGATTCTAAAGAAGTGTCACTTCAACAAATACTTGATAGTATTTATCTATAGCATCAATTATTATGCAGAATTCTTTGCATCAATATCGACATTCCTTTGCACTTGTTATCCTTGTAAATAATTGTTGTTTCTGTGACCTATTTTTCCTAGTTTAAACAAAGCTTGAATTTATATGAATCGTTGTGTCCATATTAATTGAAATGCAACCTTCGCATACATTCATCGATGTGGAACAGATCAATTATATCAATTGTTGTTATTGGATGTTGTTGCATAGTTGGGCATATTTATTATCCATTCGAAAAGAGATAGGTTAGTTTTTTGAAATCGAGGGTCCCGAGGTTCGAAATGAAGGCATGCACCAATGATATTGTTTTATTATGTTACGCACATAATTCAAGAAAAATAGAAATTGAGTCACTGATTGAGGGAAAACGTCGTGAAACCTATACATCTGTCAGTCTAAAAAATAAAAAGTTTACAAAGAAGTTTAAAACAATTTACTATACTTATGTACGGAGATGTCGGTTGCTGTAACACTGTCGCAACTCCATTGGTTCTTTCCCATCTAAAAAAATCCTAAACGCAGCTAAAGGTTTCACTTCAATATTCCAATTGATATATTACAAAATAATGATTAATCTGATATCATATCGTATCGTATTGTATGATACCACAACTATGAGTCGATAATAATAAATAAAAAATTTAATTGTGACGCAACAGTAACAACAATTTCTTTCTAATCAATCAAAACTCTATATATTTTCTAGTTGCTCTTCAAAAACGGACGCTATTACATTTTTCTTGATCAACCTTAATTTTCATATAATAATATTAATAATAATATCGTAACTGACAATTTGTAAGTAACCCCGTAGGCCTACGCAAAATAAAGACATTTCATTTAATAATAGTAGTAATTCACAAGTACATAATTCTATAATAATTTTACTAAATTCCGAACTCCGTATGCTAATGACGTTTCACGCGAAAAATATTTTTTTTTATTACAATCGCAGCCAATCAAATATACGGCCGGTACGGTTTTAGTTTTTTTTAGAGACATAAGTAGAGGGGTTAAAATATTTTTTTTATTGTCGGAAAGAACAATTGTGCCGACTATCTGACTAATCATTAATATTTTAATAGATTTTTAGGGTCTTGCTTCTTGCCTTTCCGCTTAACTGTAATAATTTTTACGCAATAAATTTATTTGACACGTATTTTACGTGTCAAATGAAAACGCGCGTACCTATATCCAGATAACAAAATCACTGCTGGTGCTGTACGAATAATTGGCAGATAACGAATATGTGAGAGGTTTCTCTTTAATTGATCAAAAATCTAAACCAATATTTTTAGTTGCATTTCAGAAAGGGTCGAAATACATTTTACGTGAACCACTCAAATCGATTGCATTCGATAAGTTGTGTCAAATAAAATTTGAGCGCGACACTTGACCACGTCGTCCGGTCGAGTAATTCGCGTTTGGAACCGAACGGTTTATCGTTTTATTACGTCCCGTGTGAAGGGTATTGCGATAAAAGGTCTTTTGCGACTACTATTACTTTTGAACGCTATTTTATAACGTTTTCGTTTTGTAGAGATCTAGATAAGAGCATATTATGTTAAAGTGCTATGTTTTTTTCTATAATATGTTTATGATTGTTATGGAGCACAGATACGCTAACTATTGAAATCGTTGTAATTATGGTAATGTAAAGTATTTACACACAGCAATATTTTTTAAATAAAATCGATGTTGACTCAGGATAGCGTTAGATATAAACCTGTGTGGTTTCCATGCTTTTTCTACACTCATAGCCCCATACTAGGATTTTCTCCTGTGTCGTGGGTGTCATGGACACACAAACACGAATACACAAACACCTAGACCCAGAACAGAAATCTAAACCCATCATTCATATTTCTGTCTCGCCGGGAATCGAAACCGGGACCCACTGCGCGTCAGACCGGTATGGTGACCACTCGGCCACGCGGGTCGTCATCGACTACACTATATTTATTAAGCGTTATAGTGCGTTCGAACCAAGAAAAATTGTAAAATTATCAATGCTATCAATTTCTATCATCAAGTAGAACCTTATTCTAAAATAATTTTTCACAATTCAATTTTAAACGTGAATAAGAAAATTGAATTAGACTGGCGCCGAGTTTGAAACCCTTTTTCGGGTCCTATTCAATTTTGACAAACAATTCACAGCTTTCGGGTTAAGCAAACATTTAATTAAGCATTCCACACGAGAAAATTCCCAAGAGAAATAGGTATAATGTGGGTAATTTTTAATGTTAACGAAGTTTTAATACGTTTTAACCTGAACGAAATGTTTTAGTAAGGGCGAAATGTTTAGTATTCCATTAGACGGATTATTTTGATCCACTGCGAGGGTATAATTCCTATACGCATTATAGGGTAAAAGATAAAAAAGACATTTAAGTCCATAAAAATGTTGTTAAGAATCTTGGTTTGCTTTTCCGTATCTCGTTCGCAGTGAGCTGAATCCCTAAATATTTAGGTTAGTATTCATGGAAAACTATTTCAAGCATTTATTTTGGGCTAAAATATTTTTTTTTGCTTTTTGATTTTAAATTTGCTTTTTTATAAATATGAAATAGCAACCGAGTAAGCAGCCCACTTGATGGTAAGTGGCTACTGCCGCCCATGGACACCTGCAAGCACCTTCATATAGAATAGGGGTTCTATCTGATGTCGACCACAGATGCGTTGCTACTCCCGAGGACTGAGATGGTCGCCTCATATAAGAGTGAGCCGGAAACCACACCCTTCCACCGAAACGCAAGAGCTACTTCACGCTGGAAATAGGTGTGGCGGAGGTACTTCCCTGGTCGAACTACATTGGTTCTACCACCTGTTAAGTAAATTACTAATAAGGATGCAGTTTACCTGATGGAAATTTGTGATTAACTTAAAATGAAATAGAAGTGCTATTTGAATGTCAGCCAATTTCACATTGCTTCTGAGAATGTCAATACGGTTAATATATTTATGTATGTCTCTGTTTTACAAAAAAATGTTCTCATTACTAAATACATAATACATTACATATAACCATCACGGTCTTATCACGACGGGTTTAATCGTCTACCAATTCGAAAGATTAAATATCAATTTAATCATCACGATTAAATTGATATTTAACACTACTATGCCAGACTCCACCAAAAGATGGCGTAATTAACACTTAATGCGCCTTTAATTAGATGGCGCTATTGGACTGCTCATGTCATTGACAATTTCGATTCAATTTGAAAAAAAAAGATAAAATTAAATTGTAAAAAACCTGGTCATAATATAAAAATATAATTATTTTCGTAATATTGGGTTTTAATGTTGCTGTGAAGTAAAATACTTATAATGAATACGTTTCGCAATATATCACATTGGAGTAATATAAAACAAAAAAGCAATTGTCTTGTCCCATTCCATTTTTAATATCAGCCGGCAGACAACTCATATTCCTTTTTTAAAATAAAATCACCTCGGTGCGCGCTTTACATAATTCAAGCGGGACGCCACAGGTAATAAAGTTGCACAGATTATAGTGGAAATTTCACTTTATGTGTAATAATTGAAGAATATTCGTTCAAAACTTTGACAACATTATTACATTTGTAAAATATTAAATTTAAATTACATTTTTATAAATCAAATTGGTAATGTTTGGAAGAATACTTTTTAAACCAGAAAGTTTTCGTGTATCTATCTGTAATTTATTTTGAGTCTTATTTATTCTGAAGATAGTAATAGTTAAATTCTGTTTATTAACCGACTTCCCAAAGGAAGAGAGAAGTAGTGAAACTGCCAGACACTTAGTCGTAAAATAAAATATAAGACTGCATTTTCATCTTTAATCTTTTTCGCATTTACGATGAGAAAAATCTGTTGCCTAGCACCATTATCTTTTGATAGTAAAAATGGAAACTTCTAGAAAATACCTGTATATAACAGAACAAAATTCCTCGAGGCTCGACTCCTCTAACCGTTAGTAATGATTGCAGGAAATTTTCCCGGAAATGTTGCTGGGAATTTCCCCGAAGCTTGAGATAAGGTACGAGAGAAACTATCTCAATGAAGATATCGCCGTGATGAATAAAAGAAATGCTAGAATCGTACATCTTTTCCGACAAGTGAATGTTCGTCGTAAAGTTTCCCAAGCAGTTTCTGGAAATGTTTGTTTCTGCAGTTTTGTTACTTGTGCGAATATAACTTATAGATAATTATGAATTTGGTAGCCATATGATACATTGATAGCCTAATGGTTGAAACTCTGCCTCTCAGTCGAGGGTCGGGGTTTTGAATTCCAGGCTCTGACTGACTCTAGACTGATTTTTCTATAATTATGTACATATTAGATATTAATTATCACTTCTTTACGGTGAAGGAAAACGTCGTGAGGAAACCAACACAATTGAGTAGTTTTCGAAAAAAAATTTACAAAGGTTTATGAAGTCTACCAATCTACAGTTGCCCAGCGCGGTAGACTATAGCCTAAATTCTTATACTGAAAAAAAAAACCTGTGCCCAGCAGTGGGTTCATAAGGTTGGCGATGGTTATATGAATTTGATAACGCTGGAAAACATGAAAGGTAAGAGAATATTAGTTAAACCTATTTTTGAAGCTAAATCGAAATCATAATCTTTACTTAAAGTTTTAGTCCGAAACTAGTTGTGCCCCGCCCACATAGTGGGCAGTACCGCGATGTTTATACTGTATTTATATTGTACCTGTATTTATACTATATGTTTATACCTATATCTATTTCTTTACTACACTTTGTTGCCTTAATAGATATTAACTTTTTAATAAACCAGGAGCACGCTGCCAGAAAATAATTTACTAAACTGTTGAAAGTATGTGACAAGTTTTGATTGCAGGATCTATTGATTTTCAAACTGTCTGATTGGATAAGAATCCCTATACCTAATTGATCCCTTATAAATATTAAAGATGGTACAGTATTCAAAATCGGGTATAATAAAAGCACTCAGGATGGCGGAGTGGGATCTCAGCTGTTAAGGGCTCTTGCCAGATAATGAGGGGCGAAAAGGCTTTCATCTTCGCTGTACATACAGACTCGAGCCTAATTTTGCTCTTACATTTTGGAGTACGGGATTATTCTTCTGTAAATCGATGGTCATTTTTAAAAAAACACCGTTATGTATTTTTTTATTTTTTTAGCTTTTTCACTTGTCGGATTAAAAAGTTATTATTGAATAATCATTTACGTGTTATTGATTGTTCATTTTTCAAAACACGCGTAAAAAACATGCAAAAAAGTTAAAACGTTATTGTTGCAAATAGAATGTGTAAATCATGCATATTTTTTCTAATGGTTATTTTTATACAAATAATACTGGAAATTCTTCAAACATCACAAAATGTTTAATTATTGGTCTGTTTGTACGATCTATTTTTAAGACTAGAACCAATTTGAAAGGACTCACGCAAAATACATTTTTCAATGCCAGCTAGACGTTTCACCTCGAAAAACGAATTCTACCTCCAAATACTTAAATACTCATTCTGTTTCGGCTATTGTTGCCTTCAACCATAAATTATACTTATTAATGCGTGACTTATAAACTTTCTAAGGCGTTGTTAAAAGCTCAGTCGTGACCCGTTTTGCCTTTGGGTGATTTATTAGCTACCGTGTTTCTAAGGTCGTTTGCGAAAGAAATAGAACTCTTTATAGGTCCCTGGCTTCACGTACGTTTTGTTGAAGTAGGGTTTTTAGAAGGTAAAGGTAAAAGGGCTTTGAAGAAATATGGGTTGTGTGAGGTTTATATTAACTAAATGTTCGTTATTTAAAGGTCTTCCTTTGATTGCGGTTACTGTAAGACTTTTTCTCTTATTTCGTCTGAATGGTCTTTAAAGTTTAAAGGTAAGCAACATCATATAGAACAGGGGTTCTATCGAAAGTCGATCGCAGTGCGTTGCTACTCCTAAAAACTAAGTTAAGTTGCCGGCTCACTTTCATATGAGACGACCATCTCAGTCCTCGGGAGTAGCAACGCATTTGTGATAAACTACATATAGAACCGCTGTTCTATATGAAGTTGCTTACAAATGTCCATGGGCGGCAATAACCGCTTACCATTAGGTGGGCTGCTTGCTCGTTTGCTACATCATATTTATAAAAAAAATGATGGGCTCAAATACAAGTGAGGTAAATACATATATTTAATCTAAAAAAATATACTTCCAAATGCTTATCTTATATTGTACCGTAAGATTCAATTGATCAACACATTTTAAATTTAATTACGGAAAAAGACATATTTCCTAGTGCTCATCTTATATTGGTTTTGTAAGAATCAACTGACCAAGAGACTTGTTAATTTAATTATAAACTAGAACACAAAGGCATACCAAATACATGTTATACCTACATGTAGCTTAATATACGAGTACTTGCTACAATTTTATCGACGTCACTTCAAAGCTCAGTGAGCTTTGCACTCAAAAGCTTGCAAAGCTGTGATGAAAAGCGCTCCAATATACGTCTTTTTGTCGCTCTATTGAAGAACTTTGAATGGAGGCTTAAAAGAAATGTTTGGAAAATGTGCGCAAACGAACTATGAAGCTATATTAATTTGCGGAAAAATACATATGTATTTACTACCTATGTTCGTGGTTCATGTGTGCAATTCCTTAATATCTTAATTTTAATAAATTAATAATAAATAGATAATTATTTTTTTAAGCATATAACTGTATATGCGTATATTTATATAGGATTCAGTTTTTAACATCCTAATCTAGCTGTTTTACTTTGCACAGGTTTAATACTTTCCTCTTGACAGCAGGAAACGAGAGCGTTGTTTAACTTCGTAACGGAAAAATTATCAAAACAAACAGGTATAAAACTTTTACAATTTCAACTTTGGAAGCGGTAAATATTTTGCGGGTGTTTTCCAATTAACTGTCAGTTGATGTTTGCATTGACATGTTTTTTTAAAACGTGGTATGTTTCTATTAATCATCAAGAGATGGCGTCACATGCCAGCCGTTAAATATTTGAAAACGGTTCCTAAATCGAATTTTCAACTTTTAATTTTTTTTTAAATGTTGTGGAGTGTTTCTATTAAAAGTCAAGAGATGGCGCTACATGTCATGACGCGCTTTTAAATATTTTTAATTAATCCAAAATTTCGTTTTTT
This sequence comes from Cecropterus toxeus, assembly GCA_018249875.1. Lineage (NCBI taxonomy): Eukaryota > Metazoa > Arthropoda > Insecta > Lepidoptera > Hesperiidae > Cecropterus > Cecropterus toxeus. The sequence continues at coordinate 7,648 of DWNE01003148.1, read as the reverse complement.
TTTTGTAAAATGTACTGTATCTTGAAAACAATTATACAGACAGACAACAATTTCAGAATTTACTTGTTTAATATGTTGTCTCGCGGAAACAATCCCGGAAGGTAATATTTACATATCCTAATAACATTCATACAAATGACAGACAATTCCTATAATTATTATTTAATATTTATTTATGTATGTGCACGTTGTACATACGTCAGTATATATATTTAAATTAATTTTCAGAACGATAAATTTTTTTTTGGGGTTTAGCCACTTTCAAGGGTAAAACAGTTGAAGTTGGCAACACTGGAAACTAGAAATTTAAACAAACATTCCCAGTGATTTCATTCACTGCAGTATACTAACACACTTAAGACCTCTTAAGAGCAATTCACGTGACCTGGATTTAAACGGAAAGCCTACATCTTTAGAAGCACTCGAATAATTACCGGTTTAGGCTCGCTTATTTCTCTCTGTTTCATTTTATTTCTCTCCGTTTCGCTTATTTTTCCCTATTTCGTTTTATTTCTCTCATTAATTGATACAAGTTTGTACTGAATGAACGCTTATTTCGTTGAATATGCCAAGGTCTTTTATAGTTATGTTTATTGTTTAAAAAGCTTAATGTTGGGTACTGTACTGAGGCTTATGCATTACACTAGCTTGTGCCGATGGCTTCGCCTGCCGCCTGAAATCTTTGATCACAATAATGAGTATTATATGTATTGATTAATTCAAAAACTATTCGTACGCATGTCAAATTTCATACTTATTCAATCAATAGTTTTCCACTATCAACAAACTGGTAACAATGTCAAAAATATTAAAACTAAAAACCCTACAGCTTTACCCGTTTTTTTTTGTTCATACTGATATATTTAGTTTACCGCTTTATATAAGTTTTAACCAAAATAGTGTAGTAAAATATTACAATATGCAGATTTTCAGAATGGTGTATTTATTAGCTTTCATTTGATACCCATATTGCCGGGATAACAAAAACTTCATCCCTTTCCCTCCTATTTTTCGTTATCTAACGAAAAAGAGAATTGATGTCTAACTCCTATTTGTAGGCGCCATTCTTTTATCATTAAACTGAGACGATTTTAATGATATGTCATACGTCACAATCTGTCAAGCCATTAGGGCTGTAGCGCGTGCCAAAGAAATTGGCATACAAACAAACAAGCATACATACATACGCTCAAAAAACATTACTCGCCTTCTGACGTAGACGGGTAAAAAGGAACCGCTCTCTTTGTTTATTTAATCAACAAAAGCAAAACAGTTCAAAGAAAACCTCGCTTCATTAGCACTACTAAAACGCTGACACCCGATATCGTTCAATAAAGCACTTTTACTGCCTTTCAGAGCCATTAGCTGATAACATGTACATGTTGGCTGACATGTACATGTTGGGATACTTTCAGTTCGAGCTGACCTTTCGAACATTTATCTCGAAGCTTGCTATTAATCAATGCCTACTTTATGTGCACCCAATGTTGCCACAGAGTTACTATAAGATATAGAGTGAGCCAACTTGAGTATGAACAGTAGGCTCAAGATAGAACATATTATGAATGATATAGGGCAAAGACATAATCCAAATTTAATTATAGTAAATAGCCTATCGTTAGCCTATAATAATCGTTGTAGTAAATAGCCCAATTCTAGTGCAATGTAAAAGTTAGTTTTTTCACAACATTCCACAGCTAAGTTTTTTTATATTCATAATTGCAGTAGCAACCGAGCATGCAGTCCAGTTGATGTTAAAAAGCCAAAGCACAAACTGGAGAATAGATGCTATTTAAAACAGCTATAACAAATCTGTCTACAACCGTCACACTCTGTACTAATTATTACTCTAAGGTTCACACATGCAGGGTATGTGGAGCGTGTTATGTAATTAAGAGAAAAGATGGCTTTAGGCTGATCACACACGAATTACTATAACTTAGCGAAGCTTTAGCAAGTAATTTCTTATTATTATATTATTATTACATCTTGTTATTATTATTATTATTATTATTATTATATCAAAGTAGCAAATGATCATGCAGTCTATCTAATGATAAGCTGCCACTGCTATCCATGGACATCTATATATTATAAAGATCAAATAATACGTTCTACGTAAGACTCTAACCTCATGAAGACCTGAGGTTGAATAAAGATGCGTTGTTTGTCTTAAGACTAAATTGGAACGCCTCGGATAACTATGTCTCCTTTACCACACCTTTTAGACCGGAACACAAGAAACGCTGTTGTTATTAGATATATATTCTTTTGTCTTCTTAATTTTATTAATTTAAACTTTGTCGTACTTCGACATACATCTTAATTGTATTTAATAGAAGTAATTTTGTAATTAGTAGAACTGGTAACCCGTTCTAATTACAATAAATAAATGAAAAATAAATTAAATACAAATAAGTGTGGGGATGATGCTGTTTAGTCGAACCGCAAAGATTCGATTTTTAGAAGAAAATCAAAGATTACGTATAAGTACGCATTAGTCACTCAAACAAGAAATTGCACGCCACAAGCGGCTACAGTTAAGCAATGATTCAGTCGTTTATGCGACAAGATGGCAGCGATAGTAACCAATGAGTGGTCAGCCTTATGTTAACTTCAAGCGTTTCCACATAACCGGTGATGTAGCATGTTCACGAGCTAATGTGTTTTCTCTGCAACTTTCGCTAACTCGGTTTCTTTTATAAATCTAACTAGCTTTACAGGTATTTAAGTACTTAGTTGTACCTAAATATTAATATTTATTTAATGTTAAAAAAAATCTGTAGCTGTTCATCAGTACAATTAAACGAATAGGTAATAGATTTTCTTTTGTTTCTATATCGGATTCGTTTCTATATTAAATTAAATGTAAAAAAAATAAAAAAAATCTGTAATTGATATCGGTCTATTAGCTTTCAAGGTATCCTTTCCATCCATCCTATCCATTTATAATGAATAATATATACTTAGACAATAAAATCATCTGTGTATAATAAAAATATGAATAAAGAATATTCCTAAAAATATTTCTAAAATTAAATGTAAATGAAAGAAAGTAGGTATTAAAATTGCAAATTACTACTGCGGGCGAAAATACATCACAAAGTACAAAGACATGGGTAATCGTGATCAATGGGTACAGTTCAATCAATCATGGCGTCGAGCTTTCAGCGAGATTCAGGCTACATTCATTTAGCTCCAGGATGGCGCTTGACAGACGCGACTTAGATAATCTGTGATGTACAGGCTAAAAGTATAAATATATTTTAAAATTTATAAAAATGGGATAGTGTGTGTCTGTGTGTCATTTAATCACGCAAGAACCACAAGTCCGTTTTACATGAAATTTTGCATTGATGTAGCTTATTAAACCGGTCAGTCTATAGGCTAATTTTGATTTCGATGTTTTTCGCTATTTTAAGATAGCGACTATTTGCGTGACGTCGCTAAACCCTTTGGTTTCAGACTTTCATATTTCCATTTTAAATAAAAAGAAAGCCTAAAAAATAGCAAACTTTTAATAGGGTATACAAGGTTAACATTTAATTTCCTATCCGAAGGGCCTTTATCACTTTTCATGAAACTCCAACGGTTGGCGAGTAAAACCTATTTTTTTTGTAACATAGCGAAGCACTGGTACTTCTGCTAGTATGTTTTAAAATCATTTGTTCTTGCTATTGTTTTGGAATAAAGTTTTTTTTCTATAACTGAATATTATATCCAACCATTGGGTTATCGATTTTCCTTTGTTTCTATATCGATTTTTTTAAGTTAAATATATGCACTTTCTATCTATCTATTTGAAAAATATGAATAAAGAATATTCTTTAAATAAAATATTACACGAAATGAAAGAAAGTTATTACAATTGAAAATTACTACTGCGGGCGAAAATACATCACAGAGTACAAAAGACATGGGTAATCTTGATCAATGGGTACAGTTCAATCAATCATGGCGCCGAGCTTTCAGCGAGGTTCACGCTACATTCAATTAGCTCCAAGATGGAGCTTGACAAATGTGGACTGGATTATTTATCTGTAGCGAGCGGGAAGATTAAAAAAAATGGAGAAATTGGTTGAGGTAAAGGACTTTATACAGCCATAATATATCTGTATTGAATCTATTTTCTTTATTAACAAATTGTTAAAATAATTTATTTTGAAATTTCACGCAAGCGTTTGAAATGTATAGTATTGATATCTCGGAGTACTTTTCAAAATGAAATATCTGTGAAATTACTGTAAGTGAATGAACGCCATTCAATAATTATCTTTGACTTATAAATACAGTTTGCACCAATTATTAATTGTATGAAATAAAGATAAAACTAAAATTTAATAAGTTTAAGTTGAACCAAAATATTTTAAAACCTATTATAAAGAGCATTTCTATAAAAAAAAAAAGTAATATTTTTTAATAGTTTAGTAGTAACTTTAATTTTGCCTTTAAGTCGTCAAAAAGAAAGTACAAAAGAAATTGGTACTCGTGATTAGTAGGTACAGTCACAATCAATCACGTAACAACGCGAGAAACTTCAACAAAGTTCATGCTTCCAATTTTAATTTAAAACCAACCCAAGCATATTTCTAATCTAAAAAAATTATAATACGCAATTTTTTTCTTAGTGTTCTTATACACAAATAGAAATACATTTCATTTTATTGGGTTACCATTATAATATAATTTAGACATGAGCTTGACAAAGTACTAAATAATTAATTTGAAGTTTTCTGAGTAAATTTTGGCGATCTTTCAACCTAGTTACATGGATTGTGGTCACGGCGAAACGATCCATGTAAGTAAGTCGAAATATCGGCAATAAGAAATTAAAGTCTACATATTGTGTTTAACCGTTACATATTTAAAATCAATACCGCGATAATATTAGGTAAAAATAGGTACCTCCGTGATAATATTAGTCTAAAATAGGTACTTTCTCGATAGTATTAGTCTAAAATACCTCCGCTATAATATTAGTTGATAATAGGTACAGTTCTAATCAATCACGTGGCGCCGCGGGAAGCTTTCAGCGTGGTTCACGCTTCGTTCAATTAGTTCCAAGATGGCGCCTGACAGATGCGACTTCGATTATCTATGGTGACTAAAACAAATGTATTTTAAAAAATCATTTGTTCTTGCTCTTGTATTCGATTGAAAGTAACTTTGAAATTAAATTAGTGGTCAAAAGTTTCTTAACCGTTTCGAACTAAACAATTATTTCTAACACTGCTTCGCACATGTCTTTACATAAGTAGAGGAAACTTGGAGTCTACTTCCGCGGTGGTTTATATGGTACGGTGAACAATGGCTACCATATCGTATTTAATTCCATACGACTTGCAATAAGATTAAATGACTTCTATTTCTTCTTCAAGTTAAAGACGTTATTATCCAAAAGACAAGTACAATCTTCAGAAGCTACGAAACCACTTGCTTCGATGCAAAATGCTTTGATAACTTCAAAACAATGATGTCTATCAGTATTCTTCGTTCGTTCTAAATTCAATTAAATTGGAATTTTGCTTCGCAGTTTTATGAATATATTTTGGTCGTTACTACCTTCGTCGAAACCCGAAGTCTTACTAAGTGCTCCCAAGGCTTCACGAAGTTTTGATATCAGATAGCGAGCACTTAGTGAAACTTTCTCGACTTGAGGTTACTGTTTCAAGAGGTTCTTTGTTTTGTGTGACGTGTTGTACTATGTATCGTATCTACCGGCATAGAGTGTACAGGATTTGTCTATGGACGACAAAAAACAAAAGAGAATGCTCATGATCGAAAAGAACGATGAAAAGGATGGGTCATGTAGCCAACCCTAATTAGGATTGGTGTCCAACGTTAGTCAAAATGGAATGGAGGAGTCTAGCTAAGCCGCTCTTTACACCACCCAAATCATAGCAAGGAATTTTAGAGTACTGTGTAAGTCAGAAATAGATGTACCGCCCTTATTAATATGTCGATAGTAAAAAAAGTGAAATAAAATAATCGGCCAAGTGTGAGTCGGACTCGCGCATGAAGGGTTCCGTACCATTATCTATAAAAACGGAAAAAAATTGTTGCATGAGAATCCCATTTAAATATTAATTTATTCTGTTTCTAGTATTTGTTGTTGTAGCGGCAAGAGAAAAAAAATAGTTATCTGTGAACATTTCAACTGACTACCTGTCACGGTTCATGATACATTTTAGTAACAAAACAGTTACTTTTGAACTTGCGCTCGTTTAATTAACCACAGACAATATAATATTCCATTTATCTGTGCAAATGTCAAAGCCAACCCGAACCGAAGGCTGGTCGAGACGGCGTGAATAGAATAAAATATTAGGTTCGTTTTGTAACAAACTTCGTCCTGAACATGGGTCTGAATATGACAGATGTTAGGATCGGACAGGCGTTTTGTGAGAAAATTGAAATAACCCAAATGTTTTCGGGTTATTTACGCGAGAAAGGTTTATTAATATGTATTATGTAGTATTCGTTTTGTATGGAAGACTTGCCCCATGACGTATTTCAACTATTATTGTATGTAAATGTTTTTGAAATTAACCATCTATAGGCTTGCATTTATTTATTTTAGCGCTATCTGTTATACATTTTCGGAACTATTAAGTATTGAATAAAACTAAATGGACTGCGGTGTTAATTCGTCTTAGTGTGTACTGATGGCGATCTTGTCGCAATCTTGTCTTGTAAGAATGTTTTAGTGTTTCCCAGTACGTCTTTCCAGTTTCCTCTGAATATTTATTTTTGCACTGATAAATAATAAATTTGTTGGTAGTGATAATATACATTTGAAGTTTTTTATAAATTTGAACCCAGGAACTACATGAAAAAAATATATGTATATCAATGTACTCTTTAATTTAAAGAACAGTTACACAAAAGATCAGTAATATGGCCCTAATTGAACAAAGTTAGCAGGTAACTTTTGCAAATGTTATACAGAGTAATAAGAATTTCTAGTGGGAATATTCCTGAAGTTACCGACGGTTCGAGAGCTCGTTAGAAGGGAATGAGTAAAGTTGGGAATTAAGTTCAGCGCAATAGTTTGAGTGGAAATAAAAGTAGCAAAATAAGAAGTTTAAAGTTACATTACTTAGGTACGCTAGGCTTAATGTAGTTAAAATTTAAAATGATCTGTTATATATTGTATTGTGTTGTGTGTGGGGCTTATTATTTATTAGAGGAATACATGTAAACATCGTGCATTCGTTGATAAACTCTTTTATGTAAATAACTTAAAGTTATTCCTCAATCAGAACATAGACCCAGTAGTATGAAGATAAAACATAAACTCGAGTTACTAAAAATAATATAAAACATACACTCAGCAGTATAAAGTTAATTTACGTAAATGAACAAAAATAAGTAAATTTCAAGAAATGAAAGTAAATTATTAATTAGTTTTAAATACACAAACACTGAAATATTAATGGTCCGCAAGCTTAAAATGTACATACGGTAACGTTTAAATTCATTGTGATAGAAATACTAATGCGAATATTATCAATCCCAAATCAGATTTCAATGATACCTGAAATCGCAGATGAATTGCTACCCTTGAGGACTATTGGAATGTCCCTGATAAGTATCCCTTGCTTACCACATCCGTAAAACCAGGACAGATTACCACAACTCTTACTAA
>DWNE01003147.1:0-17259 GCA_018249875.1 Cecropterus toxeus | reverse complement strand
TCATTCCAAGTTTCATGAGAATCGGATCCGTAGAAGCTGAGTTATTTGTCCATTTGTCGAGCACATCCTTTATGCAATTTTTTTTTCATGGACGCCCTTGTCAGAACTAAACCAAATTAAAATGGGACCCTACGACGAGCAACACCTTTCAAATAAAAAAATTGTCATAATCGGTCCACTCTAACCATCCATTTCGATGTATCAAACATAAAAAAAAAGTACAGACGAATTGAGAACCTCCTCCTTTTTGGAAGTCGGTTAAAAATATATTTTTCTATGCAACTGTTGGCGTTTTCACAGGCATGTGAGGATATTTATAAATATGTTAAATGACGTTGTATAGAAAAAAAATCATTAGCATCCATTAACGTCAAAATGGACATTTATAGCAAATTATCAAGACACGTTTATTAAAAGGGGTACCATTTTGTAAAATTGATTAAATAATAAAAATATTATTCCACCCCCCCCCCTTTCACTGAAACGCAACTGTTACACAATACATATCCTACCTAGGTTCTAGATATACCTCATCTATACTACAAACGTCATAAAAAGTAAAATAAAACAATTGCCAAAGATATTTTTATTTCTTTTTAGCTGGAGCCTTCGGGCAGTTCTTCATACATACTATGCCATTTTCTTTACAAAGTGGGCAATGGCTCAAATCTCCGGAAGTCGCAGGCAATTTCGTTTCCGTTGGTCTTAACGTTGCCTCGGATATTCCTTTATTAAGCTCTTCCAGAGAAGCCTTACTTGATCGTCTTTCCTCACGTTTCTTTACATCAGATATGTCTCTGAAGACAATTGATCTGGAGGAACGTAATCCAGACTCATATGTTCTGTTTTTGTCCCTGGCCTTGACTACACTGTCTATATTTTTGTAGCCGAAGTATATATTTTCTGTACTGGAACCTTTGGCTTCGATCAACTGTACGATGATTAAAGGAGAACCGTTAATACCTTTTGATGTGGTGAATATCACAAGTAGAAAGTCTTTCGAAAGTGGCATCCAATAGAAATAATTTCTCGTCAACCCATTATTGTCCCACTGCTGGGCACGGGTTTTGTCTAGATAGAGCGAGAGAGTTTTAGGCCATAGTCCACCGCGCTGACCAAGTGCGAATTGGTAGTCTTCACACACCTTTGAGAACTCTTTTTTTTATGAGAACCCTTAGATATGCAGGTTTCCTCACGATGTTTTCCTTCACCGTAAAGCAGTGATGATTAAATTCTAATACGCACATAATTTTTGAAAAATCTGTGTTGCGTGGGATTCGAACCCCGGATCCTCAATTGAGAGGTCGAGTGTCAACCATTTGGCTATCACTGCTCACAAAATTAATTTACCATGTTATATTTTGGTACAAGTACACAAATGTTTAAAGTATTACAATAAAGTGTAATGTAACAGATCTACTTAGTTTAAATTTAAAAATAAAATCCGTATAATGGTAGACTTCATTCATAATTGTTTTGTAAGACTACTGTGATTACACCCGACTTTAACGTATGCCTGAATTTAGGTATTTATCTATCCAACTCCCTCTTATGTTATGTTAACGGATCTTCGTGCATCTATAAGAAACTGCATACAGACCAGAGGTTTTATCTGAAGTCAATTACAGATACGTTGCTTCGCCTTAGGTAGTAATATAGTACCTAGTTTTCGTACTTCTATATGAATTAAGATTTTAAAAAGTACAACGTATATATCGTACGTACATTATCATTACCTGAGGCCTCTGACAGGACGCTCTGCAGCTGATCACTCTTTGCATGTAGGAGTATATTTCGTTTAACTAAAATTATACAATCACCAATTAGTTTTACAAGAGATTTTAACTTAAACAAAATAATCAAAACTATACTAGAATTTTATATCAGAGCATAAGAAAACTACTAAGAAACATGTACTCATACTATTTTGCTTAAGTACCAAACGATCTGCGTGAATTAACTCGTTACAGCTTCTCGAGCATGCATGCGTGTAGCACTCATAAAAGGAAAGTATTTATGTAACGTTAGCACGTTCACTCATGTAAACGTTTCATGAAACGTGTTGTGCACGCGTGCTTGGGGGTCACGCGTATGCAGCATATGATAACGTGCGAAAAGAAAATGATCTTTAAAACCCGAGTATACATAGCTAATACGGGTGAAATAGGGCAAAAATGCGTTCCGCGGTGGTGCCTCCGCTATAAAACAAACGGTTCGACTACATTCAAAGCCAGTTCAATTGTAGTAGTAGTAGTAGTAGTAGTAGTAGCAAAGTAGTGTGCTAACCGTTCCGAGCACTGTGTAGTAACCAGCAATAGCTACATCCACGGCACGCGAATACATTGTGGTGGCTAGACGGCAAGTCCTGCAGCAAATATTATTGATGTGAAACATCTATAGGCGCAGGTAAACATGATTGTTGGCGTAGCAATGCTTGTATTTATTTATTTTAGCGCCATCTGTTATACATTGTTGGAACTATTAAGTAACAAAACTAAGCGAGCTGTGGTGTTACTCAAATTAGTGCGGCGTACTTTTCGTATATGGCGTTATTTGCATTATGCTATATATTTAGTTCCTGTCGCAGCTTTGTCTTTATACATGTTACTTGCACGAACACAATGTTTCTAGTCTGCCAGGCGGCCCGTGATGGCATTTTTTTTAAGAAATTTATTATGCCCAGCAGTGTTGCAATAGCTAGTTAACGAAGTAGGTACCGACCTTCCCTTATGAAATGTCTTTACTTTTTATAGGCTTAGGAGGGCACGTACAAATTGTCAGTTACAATATTTTACCTGTCCTAATCGGGACTTGAAACTCAACTAAAAAGGTCCAGCAAGAAACTCGCCGGATTTTCTTATCATTAGATGAACTGTATGTATTTCTAAACACAAAACACTGAACCTGAGAACATTGTCAATCAAAGCGCATGGACAAGAAGGGCAGGCGCAGCCGCTGCTGGGTCCTGCATGGCTGCTATGCGCCACGCAGCTTACTTTGCCCTCCAGCCCTGGGACCAGTCCGCTAAGACCACTGAACCCACTGAGCTCGCTCTGGCGGCAGTTCACCCGACAGTTACTGGACCAGATTTGACGGATCGCTGACGCTGTTGACGCGAACTGGCTGTCAGGATATGCCTGGAAAGAGTGAGAAGTAATTAAAACATGTTAAGATTTTCTTATAATGTTTCTGAATATGCAATTGATGATGATGTGATGGAAAGTACTAATGATAATTTTGATAAATTAAAGAATGCATTTCCTTAAATCAGTGAAACAAGATATTGTTATGTTTATTTTAAAAAATATCAAAACCAATCACTATAGTTCAAATGAGACATTTCGTGTAGGTTCGTTTTGTTGGTTTTGGACAAAGCTTGTAGATGTTATTTGTAATTTATACTCACTAATGCATAAATAGTTCCTACAATGAGAAGGAAAATCAGTAAATTCACAACCATTTGTTTCATTCCCCAGTTGCAACCTGAAAATAAATTTATATGATAATAATTATTTTGACCCCTTGCGCTTATTCCCTCCCACTTTTGGATTTTGTGGGTGACTAAGAGAATATATCCTAGACTATATCCAGATATCCTTCTGAGCGTCTCGATATTTCGAGCATACTTACATTATCTTTATTATTGTAAATTTGAAATTAAAGGTATTAAAATAAAGGGAAGGTTATTTCATAATCATATATCTTGATACCGTTAAATAAATACACGTAATTTCTACATTTTTATTTACATTTATTGTTTATTATAAAAAATTGACAATTTTGACATTTTGCTCATAAACAATTTGAAAATTGTTTGATGGATATACTTCTGGGGTTTTAAGCAGAATAGACACTCAAACGAATATATATGCTTTTTCATTAATGTTGTGCTTTCCTCTTTAGGTTCCGTATTCCTAGATTCTATTTCCAAAGTTTAAAAACTTCTCTACTACAGAATCTTCGCCGAGGCGCACATGTTCGGTTATTTTATGGTTCGGTCCGGTGACTGACATTTTCACAAATTAAATGAATTTGAAAGGGTCTTCCGATATTTTAGTTCAATTATATTTCATCAAACTTATCAGTAAAAAGTAAATATGTTTCCTCGACAGAAACAGAAGGCGTGAGCAGCGGCTGCGAGGCGAGTGGGGTACGGGAGGAGATAGCGCGCGATTACGCTGCGTTACAGTTGCGTTTGCGCAGGGAATTCTCTGACAGACATCCAATAGGAAAGCTTTACGCAGGTAATGCATGCAAAAATATATTTATCTAAACAATGACTATTTCTTTAAATTAGTTTCTTTGAGGTGTGTTGAAGTTAAGAAAAATGTTCTATGCTGATGATCGTAACTCGACGTATAAAGACGTAGTAAGATTCTCGACGTATAAAAAGCCTTTTCATTTACATTCACAGTAATATTTTTTAAATAAAGGCTATAAGAGTGGACATATATAAGGGCATTCGGTACCAGGCGAACCAAATGACGACAAAATCATGACAAAATTTGGAAAATTAATCAATTTGCTCAACTCAAAAGTTTGATTATTTCTTATTTTTGTTTGTGTACAGAATAAATTTAATATTTTCGGCACCCTAATAAGATATTTTTATCACTATTACATAGCATCCCGACCGGTAGCCACCGAGGAACAGTTATCAGCGGACTTCCGCAAGAAACTAGCAGAATGGCAACGGATGAAGGGAGTGAGGCAGCCACCGCCCGTGCCTGCCAGGCAGGACTTAAGCGAGGACTTCCTGAAAAAATGGGGTAAGTTTCATAAATAAGGACGTCACAAGGAACCTAATACAAATTTTGCATTTTGTAGATCTATCAAAATTATTCACGCATTTTCGTAAGTGCATTATTATTTAAAGGTACTTACTATTTTGTGTTTGTCCTCTGTACCACGAAATCGTCACGTTATTAGGATAGATTTTAAGTTTTAATTCAATTTGCTGAAATTTTGAGTTCTGGCCCTTTCGTTATCATTACGATACTTCATATCGAAATGATTTTCAAGTCATTCCCTACAAAATAAAATTTTATAGAAGAAATATTTCTTATCAAATAATTGATTCATTTTATTTGTTAATAATAACCATTTTATAATTAAGTATATGTACCCTTTTATTCTTTAAATAAAATTAATTTCAAGACTATTACCTACGCTTTTTAAAAATTACGTCTGTAAATTTCAGACGAATGGAAACGTATGAAAGAGACGAATTCTGTGCCCACTTGGGAGGAGGAGGCGAAGCCAGATGAGGTCCTAGTGCAGACGTCGACAGGTCTCTTCAAATTTCAAGGTAAAAACTTTGGGTTATTTTAATTAGGAAATAACTACTAATAAATAACTACTGACTATTTTTTTATATATAAAATAAAGTAGTCCTTGCAAGCAATCGATTTTACGGTTATTTAGTTATCCCCGAGCTTCTTAGAGCTTATGTTTCCTTTTTTTATGAAATAGTTTATTCATAATTTTTTATACACAACTTAAAGCATAAAAACACGCTTAAAAAAACTTGAAAAGAACTACTAAACATTGATAATAGAAATTATATAATTTTTAGAACCTATGACAATGTGTTTATGTCTATGAAATCACATAAAAAACACTGAATTTAATTTAAATATATTATTTATCGACCACCTTGATTTAATATTTAGTTTTTGATTCATTAAAATCCATTTCCAAAAGTAATTACAATTCAAACTTATGAATTTTTCTTTAACGTCTTGTTGAACCTGAAAATAAAAATGTGAATTTCATGTCAGGAATATCTCGCTCGTTCACCCGCAAGCTGCACGAGTGGGAGAAATCCCGGGGCATAGCGCCAGAAGCTTCAACGTCGGCGTTGCTTCAAGCTGCCCGGGCGAGGGCGAAGCAGCCCGCAGCGCCACTGACGAGGACCCAGTCGGACGGCAGCGTGGCCCCGTCAGCTGGAGGCTCCGGTCGGGTGCATGCGTCCAGTCTCAGTGTGAACGACGCTGACGACTTCGAGTCGGAGTATGATAGGGAACATACTGTACGTTTCCTTGTACTTTGATCTTCATTATTTTTAGTCATAGATCCGAAAATAATATTTCACGCTTACAGTAAATTTGATTTTACCGAGTAATCTTTTCGAATTGTTAGTTTAGTCGTATCCACTTTAATTTCTTGATAGCAAAAGTAATTACGACTACTAGAATAACAAACAGTCGTAGCAGTGGAGCATGCTATCAGCCAGTTTCAAACAGCCACTAATGCGCATGAGTCCTACCTGATGTCGACTACAGCTGCGCTAGTACTTTGAAGATTAGAACGCTTCATTTAAAATTTTACCTCACTACATATGTTACGATCGGAATTCCAAAACTTTAATCATTAATATAGCCTAATTAAAATTATTAAAATGTGTCTATCAAAGGCCTTCTAATAAAATATTTCAGCCTGACGGCGCAGATGAATGCGATGGTGACGACGCCCGAGGCGCAGTCATAGTGGAAGTAGAAGCTGAGGAGATCTGCACAGCAGCGCCTCTGGTAGCCGTGTCTCCACGACACACTCCTCAAAAACCTGTATACACGTACGGTCAAGCTGAAGCCAGACTACTATGCGAGACCAGTTCCGCTGTCACAGGCACCGCGGTACTTCAAGCTAATGGGGCTGGTAATATTATTAAATAAATCATGAAAAGTACTTACTCAGTCTTCTGTCTATTTCAACAATTTCCACAGTTGTTCTTTCAGATTCACGTGGGTGCAAATCAAAAGATACGTCAGGAACTAAGCCAAAAAGTTCTCGGGAACAGGTATTATAATAAAGATCTTAATACAATTTACTATAATTTATATGTTGTTTGTGATAAAAGAAAAAACAATATTTTCAGATAAAAGTCGCAGATAAAAATACCAAAAGAAAATTAGGTAGACAGCCTAGTATAGAAGAAGATGCAAGGTTCATTAGAAAAACCATAGAAGAAATAGAAAGAGCAAGCTCCAATCGATTTAAAGATAATGCTACTTGTTCAGAAACTGAAAGGCCTGCATATGAAATGAGTGATAAAGAAATGCCGTCCACAAGTATGAGCTCTGGTCAAAATAACTTCAAACAAATTGAAAGTATAAGGGAAGCGAAAAATGGTAAAGATAGTAATGAGGACTTAACTAACGATAATAGACGCAAAGATGATAGAAATAACGGAAAAAAGAAGAACAAGTCTAGAGCAAGACTGGAGAGAGAACAGTCTAAACCATCCGAGAGTGATACTGAACCAGATGTGGACACCGTTACAGTGGAGATTCCAAGAAGACGAAAGAGGCTTCGACGGCCATCTGAAAAGCCTCGCACACCTCCTACATCTCTTCATTCAGATTCAGAAGGAGAAGTAATTTTTAGACTATTTCTAAACTTATGTAAAGTTATGAAATAAAAATTATTATTTTAAACGTATATTTTTATTTTGTAGGTCTTCGTCTTAAAACTTAAAGCACCAGAACCACGAGATGTATCACCGGAAGTTATTGTGAAAACGACAAGGAAGATTTTCTCTCCTGTAGTCAGAAGTGGTGAAACTGTTCCAAGAGCCGTCATACCTTTAGATGTAGAAGATTTGGATGAAGTTAGACCAACTTCTAGTCATGTAACCCACCGCAGTGCTGATGTATGGCGAAAATCAGATAAAGATCACAATAAAAGCAAACAGGATTTCGATTCCCGTTCAAAAGGATCAGGTGACCTACAAGAGGCAGACGAACAAATACCAAGAACTAGACCGCCTCTTCCATCTTCGCCATCTTCACAAAGAAAACCTCAATCAAAAGAAACAGCGCCATCTATACGCATTATGATACAACGTTACAACAAAAAGATCAAAGAAGAAGAAGGTAGTCATTATATGTACAATATTACTAGTTATATAAATATTTCAAACAAATACAATAATACGAAAATTGTTTTCAGGTCCCGGATCTGGTGGAAGTAGCGGTGCTTCTTCTCCTGCCTGGAGGTCACCATCTGCTGAGAGACGACGGCCTCCCGATATGCCACTTGGGGTTAATATTAGGTATAATATACCAAAAAACTAACCGCCCTAGTTTTTTATGAGAATTATTATTAAAATTGTTATTAAATAAATATGAACCCTCTTACAGAAACAACCCATTTCTTGAGCGGGAAGTTCAAAAGTCTGCAAGCGCCTGTCAACTTTCGAGAAGAGACCAAACGTCTGCTGAAAAACGTTTAACTCCCACAATACAAAGCATGGAAGGGGTCTTAAAATCCCATAGTGCAAATGCCCTGCATCCCGAGAAAGCTAAACAAGAAATAGATGCAAGTAAAGAAATCGAAGACAGTCAGGAGAATATTCAGAAACCACAGCCAGCACTGACACTATAGTACCAGATCTAACGAAAAACCTGCCTGATGTTCAACCTTCTAGTTCTCCTCCCCCTCAGTTACCAATATTGCGACAATTCTCGGAAACAATAGTACCGAGCTTATCACGGTTTATGTCAGAAAATCCCGGTTACTTTGAAAGATCGCTGTCAGCAGTCGATTCTCCGGTATCACACACAGAATCAGATACAGTGGAAGCGAGACTTACTGAGAGAGCTGCAAGGATTCGAGAAGCAAGAGAGAGGTTTCTGTCATCGCCAGTTCCGTTGAGACGAGAAGAAACCAGTTCTGCAAGTGACTTGAGGCCTGGTGATAGGTAAGTTACTTAATAAAAAAATGTGTTTACTGATTACTTCTCTCTTAAACTGTGTCATATTCCAAAAGCAACAAGGATAATTACTTTATATCAATCATAGGTGTGATTTTATGTGATAGGTGTGATCCGACTGATCTTTGGAAGCTTTCGGAAAGAGAATTTTGGCAACAATTTAAGAAAACTTCTTTAGCACCATTCAGATTATTAGGGGTGCCGTCTCTTGATGAGTTGCGAGAAGTCGCTATAAAGCTTTAATTTTGGAAAAGTCTAACTTAATAAGTTAGAACTTTCTATAAATCATTGGACTCAGTATTATTGTTTGCCAATTATATCCATTGCCAATTATTTCTACAGGTCGAGTCGAATAAGTTGCGAGAGCGATGTGGCTGAAGGTCATGCATCAGTTAGCCAAGAGCCAACCCTGGGTCGCAGTGCTTCCACCGGCATGGTCAACGTGGACAGGGAGTCTTGGCAACGAGTCACTGAAGGTAATTGAAATTAAATGAATTAAAATGTCTTTATATTGTACAGGCCTACTGGGACACTTTCAAATTGTCAGTTATAACCTTTTTTACATTACCACCGGATCGAAACACTTCCTCAATTGAAAAAAATTGTTTTCGTTAGTCATCGCCATCTTTGAGGAGCCTAATTTTATCTGGGGTTGATTACACATGTCCGTAGGTGGTTGCCACTTAACATCAGATGGACGGCATTCGCACTTACTACTTCTACCATATAAGGGTGCAATAAAGAGTATTCTAGATATCTACGACCTCTGGTGTATATAAGTTTATTGAAAGAGGTGCAACTACTTCTGGTATAATTCTTTTTTTATTCTATGGAAGTGGCAAACCAGCAGGTAATCCATCTGATAGTAAGTTATGGGCGCCACCCATGCTCACCTGTCCCATCCCCAGAGGAGACCAAGACTAACGAAAGGTTGCCCACAGATGTGTTGCTACCTCTGAAGACTAAGTTGGAATTCCTCGGATAAATAAATCTCCCTTACCATACCCCACAAACCAGAATACATAACTGCTTAACAATTCTATATTTAGGAATAAGTGTGGCACTGGTACTTCCAAAGTCGAACCATAAAGTTCTGCCATCGCTCCTTGCACATGTCAATGTGTTACAGCAGTGATTACTAGATAACCCTATATATTTCAGGATCTCGTAGAAGTCGACCCCGTTCCCGCTTCAGCCTGGCGCGCCTCGCGGCTAAGCTACGTCGGAAGGACGAGAGCGCTGTATCGCGCCTGTGTCGACAGAGCCTCCTCGTGCAACTAAAAAATAAACCCTAAATAAATTGTATACACTATCTATTTATTGTTTGATTTCCATAACCTTCTCGTTATTTTATATATACTGCGTATAGTTTATATCCGCTTTTTACCAGTAATCAATCCTGTTTGCATTTTTTCGTAGCACAGAACTAAGATTCTTCAGAGGCGCCACTTGTTCGATATCTCATTTATATTCAAATGGTGCCATCTCTCGACATAGAACTGACTACATCATAGCTTTTCAATATACTTTGTTGTCTGAGAATACAACCCTCGCTACCTAAGTTTTTACTTGGCCACGATCCAGGCTTTTGTACGTCTAAATATTAACATATTAAGTATAACAAATTAATTAAACATCTCTTATCATATATAAGTGACGTTTATGACAATTAAGCCCGGAATTGTGTAATTTATGCATTATATAGACAATCCACGTTGATGTATATAGATACGTATTTTATACTTGATAAGAGTATAACAAAAATGTAGGTAGTACGGAAATTTGCCCTTTAACAAAACTCTTTTATGGAATTTGAAATTATAGTAATTTAAGTGTATTAAAAATAAAACAAACTATGTGTTATATTTATTTTCAAATTTAATTTCCTTTTAATCTGACAATACCGTAGTAACACGTCTTCGACCACATTCAATACGCTTGGTAACAATAATTACCATATCAAAATGGGAAGTTGGAACTAATAATAATTTTATTATCAAAAACACTACAATTCAGTAATTTATTAGTAATAATAATAAGACTCAAGAGAACACTTACAAACAACGTTAATGGGTAATTTGGTTGAGGTAGATTCAATATTTATTAACTAATTTTATGTTTTGTGGGAACATGAAAATTGAACAGATTAAATCTTTACTTATTTAAATTTCTGAATAGTTTTAAATCTGTTATTAAAATTTCAACTGTAAATATAGTTAGCAGCATAGACAATAAACAACCGATCAACATTTTTAAAACTTTTCCATTCATTCGAACGAATGACAGAATGATCCGCTCCGTAACTAACCAACTCGTAGATATTATTCTTATACTTATTTGTACATTATAGTAAATAATCATGTCCCCACAACCCGTTTCGAAAATAAATCTTATATTATTATTAAAGGAAACCGGAACATTTCGTTTCACTGTTTTACATTTATTCTGAACCTATACAAAGCGTATTTTTACGTTTTTTGATATTCTATCATCCCATGGACATATGTATGCATCTTTTAGGAATACAGGAGTTCTAGTCTTAACATACCAGGAGAGATGCTATTATTGTTATACTGACAATTCATGCATAGGTACGTACAACTTTTAATACAAATAAATATGTTCTCTTCTTAATTCTTATTTTGATTTATGATGTGCACTTTCATTACTGAGGACTAAGGTAGAACGTATCAAGTAAGTTTCGCTCATAGTTATAGCCTATAATTTCAAGAAATCCAATTTTAAATAGCGCGATAAGCTACCGTTTATATGAGTCTAACTCAATAAAGTTTAGTACTTACGTCTACTTGCATATATCCATATTGATGTAATAATATGAATTAGATGTCGTTCAAGCAACAAATTTGATGATAAATCTAGGTATTAATTAGTTATTGTTGTATATAATTCATTCAAGGAATCATTGTATGATATGAATGTTCATAACATGAGATTAATAAAAACAAGTTAATTTTATTATGTAAAACAGTAAAAAGAATGTCCCGTCGTAATATACAACTTCACACAAGCGAGCTCTCGGCCGGTCTCGGGCCACGAGTTATATTCATGTATAATTACACAACAATGTCTAACTGCCTTGTATATGTGTCGACAAGAATTTGTGAACATCGGTATTCGTTTAGGTAATTCAATATTAAGTATACTTCAAGTTACAGTCATATGAACAATAGGTTAAGTAGAATTGTACATAAGTTGTATGTATGTATTTTATGTAATAATAATGTAATAAATAAAATAATTAATCTAACTTTCTGATGGTTAACGTCCTAACTTCCAAATTACCTAACAAAAAATTGGAAAGGAAAAAAACTCTTATGATCACAAATCCCTTTCAACACCAAACTGTTCGCGTACCAAATAATAAAAAAGAAACAAAGTATAAAATATGCAAGCTGATTAATTAGCAGACTCAAAAAAAAAACATGTTAAAACGAACGCTGTGGAGTTTTTCAAGGCTCATTCTATCTCTATCGACATTATGAACGCCACATAACTGTGAAAGAGACAACAACAAATCATATACACCATGAAAAACTCCTGTACTTAAATAATAGAGTTTGGACGCTTTATTCTCTAAGTACACATGCTACCGTCGGAAACATATGAGCTAAACATGAATAGGTACATTAGATGTGAGAATTGCTTGAATACATGAGCCGCCATCTTGTAACCATAGACTAAAGCTGAGTTGCCATAAATAAAAACTATTAAACTATTTTAGAAATAACTAAACTAGTGGTCGATTATAAAATTAAAAATAATTACAATAAATATATTTTTGTCAACATTAAACAGAGGACGGGAATGAAAATAATATTCATTCATCACTAAATTACATTTGACTACAAGATGGCGGACAGAACAACATTATACAGAGTAATATTTTGGTGCATAAAATTTATAAATACTATAATAACTAAACTATTGCTTTGTGATTACAAGTTCTTATAATTATAATTATTATAAATATATTACCGTGACAACACTTTTAGGGCTAAATATTTGTTTTCATTCGAGGTGGGATATAAAACTGTTATTAATTAGGAAACAAAATGGAGTATGAATCTTTCTTAGGTATATACGAGTAAGTTAATTTTTACTGCGTATGATTTAAAATATATATACTGCATCACACACGTCACACGCACACAATTACATGTTCTTTTATCGGTGTATGTACAATCTACATCAGATGTATGTGCAAATATGCACGCATTTACTAAATGGTCAATATTTTTGTATAACATTTAATCTATTTTGTTTAATGTAGACAAAGGTATATAAGTATTTGGCTTTATATTACGTTATATATTTCTTGTGTACTGTTTTGTATATTTTCTATTATTTTTTACAATACAATAATTATTTAAGGGCGTGCTTATCAACCTTACCTATGTCAAGTTATATGCGCTTCATTTAAATTAAATCTAAATCAATTATTCCTGAAAGACGTTGTTAGAATATATGAATCCCCAAAAGTATTGCCACGTGAAAACATCAAACATTTAAATAGATAAACAACATAAAAATCTGGTATGAAAAACTATTGCAGCCAATATGGAATGTGCGATTGTAACAAAATTGCTGTTGTACATAAACAATAATGGAATGAAGTACCCGCTCAGTAACGAAAACGTCCAGTCTAAAGGAGGCAGATAGATGGCGCTGACTACATTTTGCTATATATTTTTTCAATAATTATTTTCTTTTCTTTCGAAATTTCTTATCTTTTGGTTTTACAAGATAAGATTTTTCTATTTCATTATTCAGATGCCTTGACTTTCTAATTCCGAAAACTTGTAATATTACCTTAATTTAAAAAATACACTTCACTGACAAAGTTACTACTACTTTAACTTTATATATATTTATATATGCATATTATTGTTAAAATTTGAGACAGCGCCATCTGTTACGCCCAATACCAATTACAAATCATAGCCTCCCAGAACCGCATTATTATTAAATATTGTAAAAATCGATTTAATATTGCGAAATGAGATTCGAAATTATCTTCAGAGGCACGTATATCAGGCTTTTGATTAATTTATTTTCAATTCATTTCACTCCAAGGACGGACAAGCCAATGTAAAGGTAGACTAAAAAAACCTGTACAGTCAACACTATAACTTAATCAGTTATTGTAGATCTATTGTAGTGTAATTAATCTAGTGCATAAATTGATCCATATTTTTGTTTAAAAATTCATTGCTCAAATCGAGAAATATATTTCGTTTCGCTATGATCACTACATTTTAAAATATAACGGTCATAATAAATTTGAATTTTCAACTGTTAACAGCATAAAATATAAATGCGATGATCCGCCAACATATAGAAGCTAAACCTTTTTTGTATATTACACATATTTGATATTTTTTATTCCCTTTATATTGGAGAATATTTCCGATGTAACATTTATCGTTAGACGATAGATAAAATAAAACAACCCATATGACTTTCTTAAAAAAACGTTTTGCGTTGAAATAAAAACAATAACTTCATAAGTTTTCATATTTACAACAATAATTCAATGCCTCGTGCGTATCGTACTTTTTTAAAGCACAAAGTTTCAATTTTCTTGCAAAACGGTAATGCTCACGAAGCAGTTTTTCAAGAACATGGATCAATCTACGCTAGTACAGTCAGCAACGGTCTATTTTAATAGTATTTTTTGTACAGTTAACAATGTTGATCGGTAAAATTTATCTGTGGTCTTCAACATTATACATATTTTATCTTTATCTTTAAAATTTTGAACGTCGAGTTGCTGACTATGCTAATAGGTATAATGCATTAGTTTTAATACTTATTTTTAAGTTACAAAAATCATTGTACATTATTCAGGTATCTGTTATTGCGATGCGATAAACATTTTGGTTTCACAATAATTACAATAGAATAGAAAATAATAAAAAAATAACAGTGACGGTTTGAAAACTCACGTAATACCATAAATTGATATAATAAAAAGTGGTTTAAATAAATATTTATAACACAACCTCGAGTGAACTCGCGAATACCATTGCTCAGAGCTTTTTCCCGTCACGCGGGTTAAGGCACGCGTGGGGTTTTATTCCGCATGCGTGCCATACACCATTATTTTAAAGGTACATTTCTTATCATGTAACAGTAAGTCCCACGCACGCGGAACGCAAACTGCGCCTGTAACAAGATTCACGCATGCGGTAAAGACATGCATGCGTTCATAAACCCGCGTGACAGTAAATGTCCGTAGTCACGTTTTATTATTATATAGCATCAAACAAAATACGTTAACTATACTAGTATTACATTTCTAGGGTACATTTTGAACATTTTACTTGTCAAAGCTGAGCTCGATATTGTCCCAAAGGAGGTGACGTCACAACTTATTATATGTTTCGCTTACTTTATTCGTGGGATTATTGCTGTGGTTATATACTTAAAGAACTTAACGAGAATCCTTGAAAGTTCTATTAAATTTAAAACTGCGTTTTCGGGTAACTTGAAAACTATAAATATGTTCATATTTTTAGTGTTATTTTAAGAGTGGATTAATTTTCTCATAATATCATGGTCATCAGTGTATTCTTTGTTCGAAAATAATTTTGAGAACACTTTTTCCATAATATCCAATTAATTCAAAACAGTTTGCTCGTAAATAATTATAGGACTAACAAAACACTAGATGCTATTTAATGATTTTTGTTAAATTTTTGAAAATATAGGAAAACATATTACAAACATTTTTGTTTCCAAGTAAACTATAAACGGAATTAGTCAAAAAAACTTCAAGATTCTATTAATAACAATCACTTAAAGATATTATATTGTACATTGTAAAAATTAAAAAAATTCAAACTAAATGAAAAATGTCTTAATCCACTTCCTTTGAGACAATACTGGAACAGTTTACATATATGGTGCTTTGTAATATCATAGGTTTTGGCTGTAATTGGTCCATGGGACATAATTAATAACATCCGGTAATAATTAATTTAACATAATTATATAGACAACAGCGAAATTCCTCACGCTTAACTGATGTAAAATGTATTTTTATTATGTACTTTAAAATTATTTTAGGGAAAAAACTACCAGTTCGAAACGTCGTGCCCTTGATGTCAATGGAAACTTTAGACCCTGTGATAAAACCTAGCGTCGAAGATAAAATTCTAGACTTTAAGATCTAATACTACATCTAAGTTATCTTAGTGTAATTGAAGTTTCAGGTACATAGTCGGCGATTTTTCCTTTAATTTTAAAATTTTAAACTGAGTTTATACTTCATTACTTTATATTATATTTACAAACGTTTTGAGAGCGTTTTAAAAAGTTAAACGGCGTTATTAACTCACGTGATAATATTTTATCATAAGTTTCCACGCAAAAGACTGTACAGACAACAAAACAATAAACGAAAAAATACAAAAAAAATGTGATGTCATTTTTACAAAAGAAAATTAAATTTCAAAAAAATCGACCGTCTCAACAAAAGAAAGTCCATTTCTACAACTAAAAGATAAACTTAAAATACCTATGCTTTAACTTTTCAAAACACTCAGTCTATATAATTACACTTACAATTTATACATAATAATATAAATTGTACATAGGTGCTTCGAAAACGGAACGTAAAACACGCGTTGGATTCAAGAAGCTGCAGTGTGGCGCCATCTACTCTGGATGTGAAATAACCAAGAAGAATAAATGCGTCTAAAATAAAGTTGAATTTGCAATCTTTTAATGCTACAAAGCAATAAAATGTATTGCTACAAGGTATATTAATAAATTTGTTTATTTCTGTAGAAGTATTTGTAAAATTAATTGGTCAAGTTAAACAAACAACAACCAATACAAACAGGCTATTTTAACTTTCAAAGTTTGGTAACCATAACAAAAAAATAGGAATTATATATTTTTATTAGCAAAACACTAAATAAAAACATAACTAAAAAAAAATTGATTAACATAAATCCACTTTTTTAATTGTTCTTCGGGGAATTATCAGTAGTTAATATAACTGAGATAAAGACTTATGATACATTTAAATTAAGCATTAAAAAATTGAAAACCCACACATACCTAAAAGAAAAAATAAGCGCTATTGTGAACAAGCTGCAAGGATTACGTCTTACGTATCTAAAATAAATAAATAAAAAATATTTCCTACCACGTGCCTCCAGCTCGGAACGATCGATGGGCAATATTACGAAACATTACACAAACTTAATCGAACAACATTAACCGTAACATCTAAAGAAGCTTACAACGAAGAAAATGAGGTAGACAAAATTGTGATATGGAATAACTCTCGTGTCGAACGTAACGTGACGTGACGTGACGTGACGTAACGTAACGTAACGTGACGTGACGTAACGTAATGTAACGTAACGATAAAATAACAACTGGTACCGTTGTCAAGGATTTTTATAACGAGAATAGACGTGCACGACGATATTTCAATTGGCGCTTTGCTTTTTAACTAAGAAATGAAAGAAGTTATCTATTCGTTATGTATATTTTAAGGTATTCTTTTTTAA
>DWNE01003146.1:0-17260 GCA_018249875.1 Cecropterus toxeus | reverse complement strand
GCTTACAAATGTCCATGGGCGGCAGTAACTACTTACCATCAGGTGGGCTGCTTGCTCGTTTGCTACTTCATATTTATTAAAAAAATAATATATCTAAGTAGATGAAGGGATGGGTTAGAACCCCCTAACCCCCCTCCCCCCCCTCTTATATACGTACACTTTGATTTTAGATTGCTCTTATATTGAACCTTAAAATATTAAACCTATCTTTGTAAACTTGCTAAACAGAAAAGCAATGATAAACGACAATGAAAGTAAGTTTAAGGTTTCATTAGTAGTCATATCGATTGTATAACCGAATTTAAAACTTACCTTGATCTAACTGAAACGACTCTGTTTACTAGGTCATTGGTTCCGGAAAATAAGTTAGTGAGTCAGCCGGTTAAAAAACGTTGTAACTGGAGAACCAATTTCGGCAAAAAAACAAACAGTGACCAAAACGATTTCAATCGCCACCACACTTTCCGGTTTACCGTGCGTTTTTGCCTCATACCTACGTCATGTGATGAAAAATGAGGATCTGGGATTCCCGATTCTACAATCAACACAATTAGTCAAATACCGCTGTTAAAAATTAGGCCTATTGGTGAAGAACATACATTTTGTAGAATTCGATCACGAAAAGATTCTCGAACTAATTAAAAGTTTTCAGAATGAAGTATAATTAACTTATACATACAAAATATCCATGATAGACCGAATCTTTTCTAGAACATTTCACAAAGATTTTCAGGTGTTTACTTTTATCATTGAAACTGTTTTTCTTTGTTATAAAAACTTTTATCTTTGAAAAAATATCTTCATTACAACTTCATTGAAACCTTGATTTAAACGATTTATTTGCTCTAATAGATAAATCATTAAAACGCTTTCACTATGCAAAACATAGGTAGATTTTTTTATTCTGTATAAGCTGTACAGTATTTGACTTCTTACCATCCGGGCTTCATTTATGATACGATCAAGTCGACATAAAGACGGTGGGCACGGATATTCGAACGTCGATCCCCTCTTTACCAAAGGAGATCGAATACCTTTCGTATCCTAAAAATTAACACATAAAAATCCAATAATATTGAAAAACATTGTAATATAATGTACAAATGTAAAAGATATTTACCAAGCCCACAAGTCGGGGGTTAATCTGTATAAGCTGCTGCGTTCCGATTTCTAGCTCAATCATGGTGAAACAGCATCGCCTCTGTGGCCGACACGGTCGGAGACGACTTACCATCAGGCAGACTGCATTTGATATTTTATTTCCATAAAAGTAATAAATAAATCGAATTAATAGTCGACTAGATTACATCGAACTAGAACGAACGAACAAAGAACTTCGTGCCCAATATCCTAGATTGGTAATGAACAAAGGCCTACAGTCAGGTAGACCTTAAGTGTACCAAGTTGTTGCCGGCTCACTTTCATATGAGGCGACCATGTCAGTCCTCAGGAGTAGAAACGCATGTGTGATTGTCTTCAAATAGACGCAGTGTTCTATATGGAGTGGGTTACAGATCGTTGCCTTGTATGATAAGGGATAAAACGCTAACTTTACAGCAGAGCCAGTTAAAAATTATATAAAAATTATACTTTTCTTATTCTTTTTAATGAATGATATTAACATAACAAAAAATAAAAGGGCATTAATCACAGTGGAGCTAGAGCACCAAGTTTTCAATTCTAAAATAATAAAATAAGGATACAACTGTATCTTAAGTTGAAATTGATAAATGTCTTAATGTCCGACCGAAAGACCGAAACCGAACTTTCGGTCGGTCACTTATAAATTTTGAATTGTGCGGTTATTCATGCAATGGATAACCGCACAATTCAACATTTGCAAATAATGGAAATTACATGCTAAATTGCTGCAAAATGGTGTGAACACAGTACAAAATACAACTTAATTCCAACTCATACGTCCTTTTACGCTAATTACGGTATTGTCTAACGCAATTGAAAGTATCTACAGAATACCTACAATACGGACGTTCGTCATATATTATGATACATTATCAATCAAGTCGGTTTGTTATTTAGTTAAGAATCCACATATATCTGTGACATATGTAACTATTTTCAGTCTCTTAAATATATGTTGATAAGTTCAATCAATTACGTAACTACGGTAACATTTTAATTAAGTAACTATAGTAGGTATAGTATTTACGAAAATGCTAAGTAAGTCTTAGAAAGGTTTATACTAAAAAAATACATACACTCGAACATAGAACCACCTCCTTTTCGAAGTCGCTTTAAAATAAATTAAGTTTTGTTTCTCATTTATTTAATAACTGTATTATAGATAAATAGTAATTATTATTTGCTGATAAAGAGGATAACAGACACTGAAGCTAATTGTTGATAAATATTTTGCCAATTATGAGCTTATTTCATCAAATTACTTTATCACACCATTACTACACATTACATTCATTACTACGCAAATAGGAAAGTCATGATATATTATAATAAATAATATGGTCTGATTCATTAATTGTTTATCAAGGTTACCTAAATTGATTATTGTAAACAATTTTAGCCGGTTAATTTTCCGCCAATTAGTTATTGGCCCAATTAATAAATTATTTTATTATAACTGCAAATAAAAAAAAATGTGATAAATAACGTTTTGGGTTATATTGCTCGTAACGTGTGTACCGTTGAGTTACTCAAACTGGTAGATACGTAGGTCGTACATAATGTGTCATGTACTCGCCGGCTATAAAATAAAAGACCTCCCTCCACTGGCTGTTGCTCCCAGTCTCTACGCTGCGTCGTGTTTGGCTGAACGTCTCGTTACCTTTTCCTAAAACAACAAAAAAGTAAGTAATATTTTTATTATCTGTTAGTGTTACACCTTTTATTTTAGCGGGAAGCGTTCGGATATTTTCATTGAACATAAAATGTTTCAAAATGTGAAGTTTTACTTTTCCTGTAAAATATTGTTATAATTATGTATCCAATGCATCTAATAAGTTATTATCATGTTATTATGTTTACGTACTTGTAGTTTACAGTTATTACTAGTTTTTATGTACCTACATGTAATTATTTTGTAGTAGAAACGGCTAAGTGCACATTGAGTACAGGGACATCGTACGTAGTACGTACCTTTTGACAATTACCATTGTAACTTACGTTCTCAAATCTTTGCCTCAATAATTTAACTTTAAATGTAACATTTTTACCTTTTAAGTTCCTTTAAGATGTGTAAAAGGTAATTCGAATTAAAATAATCGTAATAGAGATATGCAGAAATTTATTATTGGGTACTTATGAATGTTATCCAATGATATGAAAAGCATATGAACATTATCAAAGAAAATATAATAAACTAAAAACCTCATTATTCAAATAATGGTTGAAGACAGACTACTACGTTGGTCTTACAAAACCTCGGATACCTCGGATATTTAAAATTACGAGTACTTCTATAATCATAGAATAGGTACTTATGAAAAAATAAGTGCCTACTCGTATAATATTATTCGTATTAAAATAGTAGTTACAATAAAGGCTAACAATTATAAGTGTAGATGCTTATGATTATTGCATGATTGTTTTAATAATTTAAAACTAAATAGTCGATTATGCCTCTTAAGAACAGTAGGTAATCAAAAAATTATGTGTTATTATTTAATTCAACATTATTTAATAGTAGATACGTAATAAAAACGTAATTTAATCTACATGTTATAATTAAATCATTCAATGCGAATTACCTTGAACCTTTTTTGACTTTCTTGTATAGGCTTAAATTTCGTGTAGATTCTATCGTTGATTCGTGCATAGCATAGTAAGGTGAATGGCTACTATATTATAACTACATTGCCGCATAGCCTTCGCGTTCCCACGCGTAATTGGCTATCTTGCACTTGTTAATAAATAATTCATGGTCTTTTATTCGTATTAACTTAATTTCTTTTTCATTTTGACTTTTAACGGTAATTATTACGTCCAAGTATAGGGAAAAGTCGTAAAAAATTTGACGTACCATAAAATCAACTTATATTACTTTTGTAAAATTACTTTATACAACCTCAAATATGTAATGGAATTGTTGCGATTATTAATGCGATTAATTGCGCGAGTGTTAATTAAAAGTTACTAGCTGAAATACTATTTCTTCGCTACAGGACATGTTAATTAAAAATAGCTGCCTTTGTTAAATAGTATAAAATATCAAAATCGGACCAGTTGTTCTTGCTTTATTGAGTAAGCGCGCAGACATATACCATCTCATTTTAATATATTAGTATAGATATAGATAAGTAAAACAGACTAATGTCAGACGGAGGACACTTGTTTACGTACATTACATTTATATCATTATTCAATATCCCACAATACGAACATGTTGTAGCTATGCAAGCCCGGAACAAGGGGAATAGGGGGCAAACCGTAACACCTGCCCCGGACGGCAAAATCTCAACTGAGGCAATATCTGATTTTTCCGTACTAATATGTATTCCTATAGGAAGAGCTACAATATACAGTCATTTCATGTCCTGGTACACATTATGGTGAAAGCAGAATCTTTAAATTTGCGCACATTTTCTTTCGCCGTTTCCATCAATTTCCGACACTACATGGTGCAGAGCTTTTTTTCCTACTTTCTATATTTCTATTTCTGGTACAATAATAATAGACTCCTAGATAACTAACTGGCGCCACACTTTACAGTTTCTAACCAAGTAAAAAAAATGTAGATCCAGGGCTGTAGCCAATAACCGGCTGTACCGTAGATTAATCGACATCAGTACACTATACAATCACAAAATAACTTACACCTTGAACCTAACGAAAGTAAGAAACACCTTTAAGGTTTTAGGTCCTAAAATACGTAGGTAGTATTGGAATAAGAAAGTTAGCATAACTGAAATAAGACATAAATGGCTACAATAATTTCATGCTCGTAATAAGTTAATAGAACGAAAGATAAAAGAAACCGAATTTGTTCAAAACTATTATGCACACTATAATAGTTATGCTTAATTTAACTTATCATTATTTTGAACACTTCTGCAGTCATTGTAGTTGTACGATAATAAGTTATATTAAATTAAAATAGCATGACTATCAAAAGTTTTAGTATATTATTTATTTAACAATAAGCTGAAGCCGTAAAGAATTCGCTAACTTTCAAACTGTTCCAAAGCTTCAAGATTAATGGATCGGACATTTGTACAGTATATAATATACAGTACCTATATATTTTTTATCACCTTACCTAAATACTAATAATGTGAGTGCTTGTGCACATTTGCGGAGAAGCAAATAACAAGACAAAGCAATGGCATAAGCAACTATGGAAGAAAATCAAGTGTAGTCAAATCGGCGCGGCGCTTCAAAAGGTCGATAGCATTGGAAACGAGCCAAGTTTGGATACTACTGTTTAGTGGTATTAATTTTCAATTCAGTTTGTAACGAATCTATATTTAGACGTTTATGTAATATTTTTGTATGTACCTATCCTGTAAGGTGTACGTGAGCCATAAAAACGGAGGAAGACTCGAACTCCTTTGCAAAAACACTAACAGTTGAGCCATTTTAAACAATATATTTCTACCATCTTCGTTTATTATATTATTGTAATCCGTATAAAGTTTATTGCGTACTTTAGAAGAAGGCAGCCACACTAGCAGATAGCTAAGAACGACTTACTATACTCTACCTTAAAAAAAAAACAATACAAAGTTGGTTAAGAAGGGTTAACAACCACCCTAAATTATTGATTTTTTGGTGAATCAAGTCTACATGGACGGCAAACTAACAAAAAATCGGCCTGGCGTCATTAGTTGTGTAGCGCTAATGGACGACAATTTCGTAGAAGCACGTAATACATCAAACATAATGATAGGATTGTGTACAGTGTCCTCGCGTATTTAATGACACGACATTTTTATTGATTGAAAGCAACAGAAACATATATTATTACGAATGACGAATAGATAGAAAAAAAACTAAATTGTTTATTCTATTCTGTCCTTTTTCAATAAGTATACAAATCCATTAACAATTGGTTCATTAGTCCATCCATTTCATCAAAAGTTCTATCGTAGGAATAAAAAACATCATCAAAAAAGTGATTAGTAAAAGCATTATTAAGAAGCAATCGAATGGAAAGCTATAATTATGGTTTTGATGAATCTGTCGTAAATTCTAGTAAAACTGGCAATAATAGGTCGGGGCAAAAGTATTTTCGTATTTTTAATACAAAGGAATCATGGAAGTTGCCATGGTGCAATACCACCCCCTTCCTATTCATCAGCTCCGGCCGGTTTTTCTCAAAAGATTTTTTTGATCTCATAAGTTGCTGACAGTAGAAGTCAGAATCGATAGTTTTACCCGGTGGCAAAAGCTCATAGTAGACGATTCCTTTCCAATCCCACCATACACATAGCTTCACTTTGCTCCGAGTCAAGCCAAGCTTTGCCATGGTCTGTGGGGCTTGTCCATGCTCCGAACATAATCTTTTTCGCAGTCTTATCGTAAGTCACCCATTTGTCATTATCCACAATCAACTGTAAGAAATGGTTCGTTGTTATGTTTCAACAAAGAATCGCAAATGGAAACACGTTGCATTAGGTTTCTCTCAGAGAGGTCAGAGAGGTACGCAAATGTCAAGTTTTTTCTTGTACCCAAACTTTCGTAAATGACGTAAAACTGTTTTATGTTCAACATCCAGTACGTCAGCAATGTCGTAGCTACTAATATTGCTCCACTTTCTCACTTGCTCCACTTTCTCAAAGATGGCACTGATTTTATTTGTGACAGGTTGTCCAGACAGAACCTCATCTTTCACACTAAAATTTCCAGACTTAAAACGCTTGAACCACATTTGTGCTACTCTTATTGATACCGCATTAGGTCCATAAACCGCACAAATTTTATTCGCGGCGTTCGTCTCATTGTACCGAATTTCTTCGTCACATACGTTCATTTTGCTTGCTTGAAAAATAATTGAAAAATGGCGGGAACTAATTCTTTTTTTATTTATTGCATCTTCAGAATCTCAACATTTAATGGTGTTAAAACCAGACAATTACATTCAGTACATCCAAAGACGTTTGATTACTAATAATACATACATTCAAAATACGAAAATACTTCTGCCCCGACCTAATATGAATAATAGATGATTCTAACATATCATTAGGCCTGTAGTAAGCGTAACTTCATAACATCTACAATCTATCGATTTTATAAAGGACATTTTTTGATTGGTTACATGGTATGTTCATGGATGGTAATAGACTAATACTGTACTCACAATCATACACATTATAATATAGACGACATTTTCGTCACACTAAATAAACGTAATAAGTTGATATTTGATAAGGGTTGTTCAAGATTTTTTAAATATTTATTAAGTTATGTAGTATTATGCAGTTTTATTTTATTTAATTGTTAACATTCAATTACCTACTGTAACGAAGAAAACTACCGTTTTGATTGGTTTTATTTACAGACTTTAACAATGGTACCTAGTTGTTAAAAATGTGACCTAAGCTTTTGCTTAATTCGTTTGTAATAGATATTTTGATTTCTTTAAAACGGATCTCATTTTTATAGTATAGTATGAAGAAGAAATATATTTAATGATACGTGTTTAAACATATGAGAATTTTTAATGCAAATATATTCCATCCATGGAACGACACTCTACTATACTGTATGCAGAGTCACGGATGATTTATCTATTAAACAATAAAATAATATAGATAATTAAGAAGTATGTTTATTATTAACAAGTAACATAGTAATAATAATAATAATTTATTTATTGTATATATAATGAACCTCTTTGCTTTGTTTTAAATATATCATCTTACTGTAAGCACATAACTCGTTCCTATCTTCTTAATATCTTCCCTAAGTATTATTATTTTAAACAAGGTTACTTATTGTTTGCTATTGTGTGTAATTTATTATCTGAAGAGTTGTTGTGGAAGCAATTTATTGAAAGCAAGATAGATAATGCAATTGATTATGACCTTGACACAAAAATATACTTATGAAGCATTTAGGTTATAATTTAATTTAATTTGTAGTGAATTAAATTATTTAATACGTTACAATTGAATGGTGATAGAGCCAGTGCTGTTGTACCGAAGAGGTAGTACCGTCACACGTATTTCTAACGTGAAACATTTTGTCCGTGCATTGAAATGGCGTAGATGCTAAACATGAGGCTATTTAAGACCTCAAGAATAGAAACACATCTAAAATACTCTTCAGAACTTGTCTACTATGTGAAGGAGATATTAATGAGCGACAGAGACCACATACCATCAGGTCAATTGAGTCATGCTAGTTTATCGCCTTAATTTTATAGAAATAAACGGACTTCTTGTGTGAAATGTCATCTTAACGCTTACAAGACCATTGATTTCTAAACGAAAATATTTCTTTATCGTATTCTGAACAGAACAACATCGCTCTAACCAATTAAGTATAATATCATTTATAAAATTAATTTAAACAAAACACACACATTTCCTTACTAGTATTGTAGTCTAGTCTTTTAGATACTCTACATGTTCATATAGAGTCTAATAAAGTAACAAGCTAAAACACTAAAGCGTCTTCCTAAACATTAACGATTTTTGACAGATAGGTAAGTTACACTAAAATTACATAATACAATCATAGACATTGAGCCTTAACATTAATTAAGATCCAAGAAGAAGTATTATTTAATCTGCGGCAAAAACTTTACAGCTCAATCTTATTTGGACAATAAGGTTTTGTTGGTCAGACAAAACTATTCACATTGTTACCTTTTTACAATGGTTTTTCAACAACCGGCCTCAATAAAAACATGAATCGATGTGACCTTGGCTGTTGTACGGTATTACTTCATAGCTGCAATTCCGCATTGAGTTAGAATCTGTGAATCAGTGCCGTGACTTGCATTTTTAGTATCCGACTTTATCGAGACATTGAAATCCATCCGTGTAGTTCTTAATAAGAACTCGTACTCTACTCATGGTGTAGTGCTTATTGTTACCTACGATAAGAACTTCTTATTGTAGGTAACAATAAGTAATTAATTCCTACTTAAGCGTGAAGAGCAATAATCTTTTCACATATGAATGTGGAAAGCATTATAGACCATATCAACCGTTACATCTTCACTGAACTGTTAAAAATAGGGCATCAGGCGATTTACGTAATCTTATTCTACTTACTTTGTTTGCACTCGAAAAGTTTACCAAAAATGTTCTATTTAAAGGGTTCTAGTTAAACAAAAGTAGAAAAGTTTAGGTATATGATATTTAGTTAAGAGATTAATTTCCAACTCTTACTTGACTGTGCCTGAATGTCATGACGCTGCAACTCTTTAACCATACTGAATTATTTGATAGGCAAGGGAGTAGATGGCATGGATCTAACGTTTTATCTCACGAATTACTTCGAATTAATTTGTTTATGAAATTATTAAATGTATCACATACGATGGACACTATATTATCTAAGATTATTTTGTTTTCTATTGTTACAAGGAAAAATGTCATAGTGTCAAAAACTGGCTTCAAATAAAATAAATGCTCTCCAAAAAATATGTGCGAACTATGAATATTTGACTATGACTTCGATATTCAAACTTGACTTGTTTGGCTAGTTTTTACGTGGGTATTTAGTTACCTAAACTATACTCATAGTATTATGATTTGTTCGTGAGTAAGGGGCTAAGGGGATTTCCGTTTTCTATATGAATGTTTATCAGGCACGCGACGCTAATATTAACCGTTCTGAAAAAAATACAAGTAATTTAATACCCCGTATTCCTTCTTCATTGGTCAGATCTATGTTAGGTGTTTATGTATATAATAT
The DNA here is from genome assembly GCA_018249875.1 of Cecropterus toxeus. Classification (NCBI taxonomy): domain Eukaryota; kingdom Metazoa; phylum Arthropoda; class Insecta; order Lepidoptera; family Hesperiidae; genus Cecropterus; species Cecropterus toxeus. The sequence goes on along the minus strand of DWNE01003146.1, from coordinate 7,414 downwards.
TTAGTATTTTTTTTATTGAAAAGACATAGTGTACAATAGCTTTTATAATCAACAAACAAATAACCCTATAGCTGTTTGTGCATATTAACTAAAACATACTACTTTTAAAATACAAAAAAAACGTAATGAGTTCACACTTTACTACATTTACGATAACAAAATCTGTTTTTGAACCAAAACCGTTTGAAAATTTAATTTTAAAAATATTAATATTTTAAGTACATGTGATACAATTTTAAACAACCGGTTAAAAACAACGAAACATAGTAAATTTATGATTAAGCGGACTATGTTATCTACCGCCTAACACTAAGTTTAATGAAATATTTATTACGTAATCTGATCATAGTTTGCTTTAAACCAGTTTTACCGACCTCCAAGCTTTTACAAGTGTATGCTTTTTTATCTAATGACCAACAAATTATTATTATAAATATAGACGATCAATACTCCGCAAATAATACTCTGCAAAAGGACTATGATGTTCTAATGTAATAAACAGTAAGTAATATAATTTGTATTGCAAGAAAAGTAAGACTCAATTAATATAAACTGATTTGATTCCAAACAATAATTTATCTCATAAGTATGGATGTAATTTACTGTCGTGTAGTTGGTATAGCTAATATTTCACGACCCGCGTGGCGTAGCGGTCACCATACCGGTCTGACACGAAGTGGGTCCCGGGTTCGATTCCCGGCCAGATAGAAATATGAATGATGAGTCTATATTTCTGTTCTGGGTTTGGGTGTTTATGTATTCGTCTTTGTGTGTTCTTTGCACCCATGACACAGGAGAAAATCCTAGTGTGGGGCTGGTATTGGCGTGTTATTGGTATATAATGTCTATGGTTGTTATGAAATCCACCGTCTTCTCATTCATACCAATAAAACAACTTAGAATCTAGTTACTTAAAATTGTTTCCTTTTTATTGTTTTTGTTTTCTGACGATAGGATTTCGTCTTCGTTTTTGACCTTATTCACTTTAGCTGTTAAATCTTTTCTTCTTCACAAACCAAATTTATCTAATTTGTTTTTGTACCTGAACGAATTTCATGAAGCGAAAATATTTTTCAAACCTTCAAAATCATGTGAAATACCTAATTGTATTGCTTAAGGTCAACAATTCACATGTTTAATCGACCAGAAATCAACCATACTTTCTCCTTTTGTTAAATATACATTTGAAATAACAAATTAATATCAAAATATTTTAAGTGAGAAAATACTAATTAAATTAGGCAGCGATGCGCTGTTTTAATAGCTGAAAACTAAGTTCAAATGCTTTAAATTTTCTGCTACAATGCTACAATCTTAAAACGTAACTACATAAACTTAATAACTTATATTAATTTTAAGTCTTCACTCGAATGAAGTATACCGCAACCACGCTTATGAATATTCATTTCACCATGTGATGCATTTAATGACGTATATGATGATGATGATCATGATCATAATCTATATGCAATTTGAGCTTAATATGCGAGCAATAAGGTATACAGTCATACAGGCATACAGTCAGTTAACAAATACCTAAAACCTAATGATCAAATTCTCCTTAAACCAAAATCTGTTTAATTCACTCTTCTGATTTAAAACCTTGATCACCAGCAATGCCCATCGATCTGTACTACGTGCCCGGCTCGGCGCCTTGCAGGGCCGTGCTGCTCACCGCCCGGGCCCTCAACGTCAACTTAAACCTCAAGATCGTTGACCTGCACCACGGAGAACACTTGCAACCTGAATACCTCAAGGTAATTATAATAATTAGAATAGAGGCGTAGAAAAGGAAATTGCCGCTGAAAGTGCCGCTGAGAAGACAAGCGGCACTTTTCGGCGCGAATCACACAAAAAATCCAAGAGGATCTGAATATTATCACGGATACCATTAACTAATAATTTAATCAGTATGAAAAATAAAAAAAATCTAAAACTATACTCTAATGTAACTACTCTACACTGTAATGAATCGTTCACGAAATAATTATTTTCGTAAATGTAGGCCTTTTGGCCTACACTCGGCGTCTAATCCACTCTATTCCATTGAATTAGACGCGTGTTTAACAATCGTTAAACCTTCGCAGAGGTCGTAAGGAAGGTTTGGAAACATGATATTGGCATAATTTCGCCACTAACGCGTACCTCCAACCCTCTATTATTATCGCGTACCTCTAGTATTGATGCAACTTCGAAAAGTGACATAAATATGAAAAAAGTACCTACTCGTATTTATAAACACTCGCAAAGTGCAACGATTAGGTACCAATAACAATAAAGTAACATTAAATGCAGGACAAAATGAAAGACGTAATATAATTATTTACCTCCTATTTATAGATGAATAATTATGTAAAATTAGCAACAACAGGAAATTAATCAAGTAGGTACACATCATGTTATATTAATAATAGCATTTTATCATTTGAAGGTAATTAAATGCAAAAGTTAGAATAAAATGCTAAAAATTAATTGAAATAAATATTAAATTATTTCAAATACTTAATATTGATTGAAAAACTGCAATTGAGATATGTGCTCTCAAAATCGATATCACTGTTAGAATGATTGTAATGGTAGTAATTTTGCACCTTTCCTTTTCAATCTTTTTTTACAGAAATCTAAAGCTTTCAACAAACAGGTATAAGTATTGTATGAAAGCCCCAGAATGTACAGAAAAGCTTTGTAACTAGGGAATAGCCTAACGGGCGGTTGACACGTACTACGTTTCCGATCCACATAAAAAGTAATCTATATAACAATTTAATTTATTTTCATACGAATTTAATGATAGATTTGGAAAATGAATTTGTGTAAAATATTTCGAGGTGTACAAATTTTGCGAGTATCTTGCAATCTTGTAGGGGCACACATGACTATAGTTATGTTACTAGTTTAGTAAACATCATGACATTATTCAGACAGTCAGAACATTTAATAGCGAATAAATTGTAATAAAAATATGCGTAACTAGTACTTATAGGTCGTTTAAAATTTGCAAAACAAACTCAAGATATCAGAAAACACACACAGATAAACTTATGTCAATTTGCAGTTCCGATATGAACAGAATGCTCATGGCTTTATTGCCATGCAATTTTGTATCACACTCCATTATATTAGAGAGAAATTTGTTTCATGTGTATTTCGAAGGCCGGCCATTGCGAGAATGACGTAATTCTGAGGGCGTTGATCTTAAAATTCCAACTTGTATCACCTGCAGAGCTTGCAGAACCACTTTTTGATTTTCACAATCTTTCAAAGACATTCTCTGTAGAGGTATGATGAGGATGTCTCTTATTATGTTGTTTTCGATCCAGAATTTACAAGATACCTGGTAGTAAAAGCAAATATTTAAATGACTTGATTTCATATCTTATCTTGTAGCGACTCTCCTGACCATAAATCTTCATGGCATCTTCATACTCTGATATATTTTTATGTTTATTATAGTTTTTAATAATAATAATAACATTACCCGCCTTCTGACGCATTCGGGTAAACACAGAAACATTTTCCAAATAAAACAAACAACCCATAAATTGTAAGATCTAAATATAGCGCTGTTAATTCCTAATGCGGCCACTTCCTATCACGCGGCGTGGCGCTAGTGGCACCGGTCACCAGCATACCAGGTCACCAGCATACCGGTCTAAGTGCAACCTCGACATTCCCGTATCTATTGCACCATAACTCGTTACTCATTATAGTTAAGATCATATAATGCGTACTCACTGTATGTATTTTATTACCGACTGTGACATTATCTGGGTCGAAAACATGTCGATATAAAAAAGCATTGTAATTTACCTACATTGACATAACATGATTGCAAAAAATCTTGGACAATATAATTTGTTATTGCATAAAAAGTAAAGTACCTACAGTAAAAAGATTCGCAAAATTCACAACAACTACCAATATCAATGTTCTTCACTTAGTATTTTTGTTCTGAAACTGAGTCTTTTACCTCAGCACAAAAAGACTACGTGTTTGAATCATTGATTGATTGTGTATTATACAATCGATGATCAGGTATAACAACAATCAATTAACGACCGAACAGACTAGTCGACATCGCATATATATCGACAATGGTTTAATCATCGTTCTTTCTACGACGACGATAAAACGATGGTTTATAGACTGGTATCTCTCAATTAGTCTAATCTACTACACTATTCGATCGAGGGCATCTATCAACCCTGATCGATTGATGTATAGGCATTCTTTAAGTTTCCTAGGTGTTTAAATCCTCCTCAACTTTTAACCTAATCTAACCATTTTTTTTATTTCCCCAGCTAAACCCTCAACACACGGTCCCGACACTAGTGGACGATGGCCTTTCGATATACGAGTCACGCGCCATCATGGCCTACTTGGTCAACAAGTACGGCAAAGGCAGCAGCCTGTACCCCGAGGAGCCCCGCGCGAGGGCGCTAGTGGACCAGCGCCTGTACTTCGACATCGGCACCTTGTACCAAAGATTCGGAGATTACTTTGTAAGTCACTGTTCAATTACTTGTAGAAGGGAAATAATTAAAACGCGAATAGTTGTGCGTTGTGTTAATACTTTTTTATTATATGGAAGTAGCAAATGAGCATGCATGCCAGCTGTTGGCAAATAGCTACTGCAGTCCAGGCACATTTGTTACCAACCATAGATAAAGTCAGACTTTCCTGAAGTTAGCAGATGCGTTACTACCCCGAGGACTAAAATGGAACGTTTTAGAGAAGTATGTTTCCCTTACCACATCCTTTACATAAATACACAGCAGTGTGTAACACTACTATTAATAGGCGGAAATAAGTGTAGCAGTGATGCTTCCTGAGTCGACCCACGAAGAGTTCAACCACCTTGACAGCTAGTTTCTAAATAGCATATATTGCTTATCGCACTTGAGTAGTCCTTAAATGGTAATCATAAATTCTGATAGGAGAATTGAAATTATCTGACACTAAGTCATTTTGTCACTCTATCAAATTGTAATATCTGAATACAATCGCCACATGTCATGATAGTCGAAATAAATTACAACAAGTGAAATGCTCACGCAATATCTCGTGCCGCACCCAACCACATGGATTGAACAATCAATCTGATAACCCATCAACGTTTTGTGTATAGGTTGGTTTTTCCGACCTACGTTAAAGCTTCTTTCATACTGGTCTTACACGGTATTACACGGTATCGGGATAGGTTCCTGGCTAGCTTCGTATTCTGGATTTGAGTACCAGTATTCATTGGTGCTTATACCTATTGCTTTTTTCGTAACTTAAAGAAGTCTTAATTTACATAAAGACATCCTTCAAACAAGAACTGCAGCGCCTAATACTGCGATTAATGACAGAAAAGTCCTACCACCCTTAAAATTATTATAATAGCTACAAAAACGCAGAAAATTCGATTGTAAAAAGCTTCATTTAATCAGTTCTATTTTTGCAGTACCCACAAGTATTCGGCGGCGCGCCAGCCGACAAGGACAAGCTGGCGAAAGTAGACGATGCGCTCAAAATCCTGGACCTGTTCCTTGATGGCCAGAAGTTCGTAGCGGGCCCCAACCTCACCATCGCCGACCTCAGCATCGTCGCCAGCGTATCTAGCTTCGAGGCCTCCGACATCGACTTCAAGAAATATGCCAATGTTAAGAGGTGAGTCAAGATTACTTTAAGCTCCTGTAAGAAATTTGTTTTATGTTATGATACTGGCGTAACAAACATACATGCAGCCTGTGTAGCATGCATGTTACAAACGAGTATGCATTCCATGATGGTAATGCTGATGCTCATTGAAATCGTACTAAGTACCGTAAATCAGTAACCTAAGGTCTGAGGACAAATTGAAATACCTCGTGTAAGAGTACTCTTTTTAACCGACTTCCAAAAAGTAGGAGGTTCTCAATTCGTCTGTATTTTATACAATTTAAACTGGAACAAAACAGTGCTTGATAACATCTGTTATAAGGCAAAAAATGTGTCGGTGATGACGATATCATTATAGTAGAATTTTTGAGTAATCGCATTCAATTTAAAGTTTATCACTTGTATTCTCGCTTAATTTTACATAATGAAATAACTTTTTCTCATACATATATAGATTATTGCATTATCACGAAACTATTTTGTTTAACTTCCAGATGGTATGAAACAGTAAAGAGCTCGGCGCCCGGTTACCAAGAAGCTAATGAGAAAGGCCTCGACGCGTTTAAGGCACTCGTCAACAGCATGCTCAAGAAGTAGATTTGACACGCATGCATTACTGTAACCATGACTCGCTCAACCTGGAAAATAGCATGCTAACGCGTCAGAGCATGCTAAATAAGCTGGAATACAAACAAGTGATATGGTCGTAGATTTTCACGATAAGTCATCGTGTCGTGGTTTTTGAGGATATCGTATAAACTATAAAGCTGACCAATATGAAAATTGGTGATCCAATCTTGCGTTACTATTTCACAAAATGATTTCATTACGCAAGAATTAGACGTAGTTCCAGTATTTTCTGCGTTTCTAACTCTTTTCTTGGTATCTTGAATGATGGAAATCACTTTGAGAAAGTAAATTACAGGATTGGATCACCAATTTTCCTATCAAGTGAGGTCGTGTTGGCATATCGCGTGAATGTATTTTAGCCGCAACAACTTTGTCACGCGGTCACTGGTTACTCCTGTCAACGGTGTGCTGTTTGGATCATATACACGATGCGAATTGTATTAAAAAAATTCTAGATGTTACAATTTTTTTTAATCCACAAAAAGCAAATTTTATCTTAAACTTGTCTCAATACGCACTGTAATGGAATCAACATTTCTGAATACAGTTTATTCTGATTCTTCCTTAGTCTCTAACAATTTGTATCGTGTAAATGCTCTTTAATCGACGTCATAAAGCATCTGGCGTACCACGTATTATCTTAGAGAAGTATTTTAACGCTATGTCTACGTTCACAATGTTACTATTTTTCTGTCACCTTTCGTTACTATTATACCTATTCTACTTACTTGTTGATCTTCAGAGTTTTGTAATATAAGCGATAGGATTTAAGGCACAATAAATAAGATAAATATGCAACAGTTGTTTTATTCTTGGGGTTCCGTAGTCAAGTGTAATAGACGTAAATAGTTCTGTCGTCTATTCGTTTCTGTCACAACCAGTTCAATTGGTGGTTACTGGCCGTATACTACACTTGGGAGGTGGAGGGAGCAGTGTAACGAAGCAAGGTCCAGGTGGACTTAAGAGAGAACACTATTTTTGAACAAGGACATGAGAAAGTTCTTCAGTCCCTATTACAGAATTTTTAATCACCAGAAGGTCATTTTTTCATGATTGACGACCCACGTGGCGGAGCGGTCACCATACCGGTCTGACGCGCAGTGGGTCCCGGGTTCGATTCCCGGCCAGACAGAAACATGAA
>DWNE01003145.1:0-17264 GCA_018249875.1 Cecropterus toxeus | reverse complement strand
TGTGAAGTAGCAAACGAGCAAGCAGCCCACCTGATGGTAAGTGGTTACTGCCGCCCATGGACATTTGTAAGCAACTTTCTATATAACAGGGGTTCTTCATACCGTTTTATGGCAATTAGTTACGGTTATGTAAATTAGGTACATAGTTTTCGTCCAAGTAATTACAAATAATGGCCTGCAGAAATTACCACACAGACTGTCAGACAGAATATATAACATTTTGAAAACAAGAACGTATTGCACAAAGCAACGTTTGCATAAGTTCTCAACATTAATATAATAAACTCTCCAAGTCTTATTCGAGTTGAAATTTGCTACCTATATATTTATTAACTTTCTGCTGACTATTACATACTTGCAATAAGATTTAACGAATTAGTGCTATGCCATCTCAAATTACCAAATTATCTTGCCTGCCAAAAGAAAGATTAAGGATTTAAGATCCGTTTTACTTAAACCTTAGACAACACTCTATTCCGATTTTTATTTACTGGCACTTGATATTTGATATTCTTTTTTTCTCTTAAAATCGACCCATCTCGTATCATTTCCTTCCATCCTATTTCGTCCCAGTCTATCTCATCAATGACTTTTAATTAGCGCTAAAAGTCTGTTTTTATCTATGTCGCTAAATTAAATCTTTGACGTTTTCATTTCCTGTAATACCTTCTCTCCAAACTCGCTATTAGTCAAAGGCAATGATCGCAATGACTGTCAAGATATTCTTTGCCTCTGTCGCTGACAATAAAGATCTTTGACAATTTCTCTGTCTTTAAAATTTTCTTTTCCATCTCGCTATTAGACAGTGCCTCGCAATGAGTACCTTGTAACAAAGAGTCATCGTGTCTGTTCTTGAACGATCTCGTTAGTTTGCGAGACGGTCTCGTTAGCCCGAAACTTTCTTGGCATCATTGATTTAATTCATCTCCCTTAGTTTGTTTGCAACTTCAGTCAGGCCGTCAGTTACTTTTTCAACTCATTCGTTGTTTTTCTATTTGTAGGCATTTATTTTATTTTGGTATACACGTTTCCTTTAGCCGGAAGCCGAGCAAATGCGTAGCTAGGGATTAACTTCCAATATTCCATAAAGTGAATGACCGGCCTTAGCATGAAATTATTTTATTATTAGTTGCCTTTAATCTCCGAGAAACTTCGGCAGAAATATGGATTACTTTTGTTACCTCTTAATAATTGAAATAGGTTATTTGAATGGGAAACAAACTCTCGATGTTTTCCCAGTTGATTTGAACGTCTATTGCCTCTCGAGTCTATCAGTTATTGGCGCGAATTCGAAGAACTGTATAGTCAGCACTTCAAGAGAATTAATTATATTTACTTCAGCGGAATTAATGCGGCCTTGTCCAACCATAAACTTTTATACGGAAGTTGGTTAGAAAAATACTGAAGCTGTTTATTTATTTTATTTATAGAAATATATATTATATTTCTGTTATAAGGTTGTAGTGGTCTGTAGAATAACCTTGGATTGTACAATCAATATAAGTCAGACTGTGCACTCGTGTACACGTAAATTGTATTTTTATCGATTGACAATTTGCCCTTTCCTTCGTAGTTCAGAGCTAATGTACCGATAAAACAATTCCAGCAATAGGCAACAAAATGAAGTAATTCGTTACACTTATGTCTAAAACGTACTGCCTACGATAAATAATAAAATGGAAAGCTATATTGTAGAACGACTTTTTATCGCACGTTGATCTTGAAACTCTAACCTTAAGCCGAAGGACGGGTCATTTTCCGAGACCTGATATCGTGTAGAAATGGCACAATTCACTCGTAATTGCTAGTACAAGTATTTACTAGCAGTTCTTGTAGCAATTATAAGTGAACAGAACATCCTGTGTTTTGTTGGCAGATCTGTCTATTCTACTAGCAGTTTATTATCTAGCATTTATGTGTTTTGGTTTAAAAGAGTAAAATAGATAATGACATGAAATGATGATTTCCAACTTAGTCTTCAGTTTCATATCTATCAGAATTATCCAATTCTAATTCGACTGGATTGAATTCGATTTATGTCAAAAGTGATTTTTAGATACGGTTCTACCCTTGGGGATTAAAATTAAATGCTATCGCAATGTAATTTTGTCAAAAGATAAAACCAAGCATGGTTTATTTATCAATAAACGTGTGTCGACTTTACTCCTTTTTCATATCGTTCCATTTTTTGTTCCACTGCTACGCAAGAGTTCTCTCATATTTAGAGAGTTTCATGCTATAGTCCACCGCGCTGGCCACGTGCGAATTGGTAAACTACACTCGCTTAAGATTTGTTTTTAAAGAACTCTCAGCTCACCTTTATCTGTTTAGGTTGACGCTAATTTTGCCGTAAATTTTTACAGCAAAATTGGTGATAACCCTCCCGTAAGTTTTGTGAATATTTCTAAACGATTGCTACTCTATGGTCATTTCAACCCGTCCGAGGTCGTTTCAGTCGGCCGATTATACTTGTAATTGACTAAATCATTTTAATTCTCGGTAGCTCTTAGTTATTTATGAATGTGGCATTTACTGCCGGCATACAGTAAGCCTTCGTGGTTTAATTTGGTGTAGGTATCATTAAGTTTTGCTGGAACAATATACTGAGCAAATATATTTTGCCTTTGGATTTAGTTTTGCTGCGAGCGCGGTTTATGTGTTAATTTGGTTGCAAGATTTCTTATTATTTTTATGCTTTGTAAGCTTAAGGTGGGGATTTTATAGGAGTAAAACCGCAAATGAGTATATCCGATAATAAGCAATCACTACCGCCAAAGGACATATCTAACCAACTTCATATTAAAATCAGAATTCTATCTGAAATCAATCGAGACGGCTAAAATGGTTGCACCAGATGAGCCGGCATCGACACGCATGCAACTATTCCTAGCATGAATCAATTCTTGTGTTTCGGTGAATAGTTGTAGCGGTGGTACTTCTCAATTCCCTCTCCACCGTACAAAAAGTATTTGGTTACTTTCGTATGCCAATTTCACGTCGAAAACGCGGCTTACTTTTAATTTTCTAAATGTTATAATTATGTTTAATTTTCAAATTTTAAAAAGAGCTATGGAGAAAAATTCATTATTATGTATTATTTTAGTAATAAAATAATATCAGTTCGTGTAGAAAATAATGTTACTCGTGTTAAAGTTGACCTTGGACCTATTATATTAAAATGAGTTTTGTGAACATTGTACTAAGATTTGTTGCTATATAATTATGCAAATACGTTAACATTTAGGTCGCTCTATATGTGGGTACTTTGATATAAATATAAATTTTATTATTCTTATAAGAATACATTACTGCTATTAGTTGCAGTTTATGTGCTTTGGCATATGTTGTAAAAATACTAAGGATTTTGTTGATAGTTTATAATGCATCAAAAATATCAATAATAATGTTTCTATGTCAACAGATTTTACCAAAATGGGAGGCAGTGAAAACCGGAACGATATCATTCAAGTTCCGTACCAACGAACCAAACGGTCTCATACTCTTCAACATGGGCGCCAAACCACCAAGGGTAGGTTGCACGGTAAGGGGTGAAGCTTTTGGGGTTGGACAGACGTCGCCAACAGAGAGCATCGTCATCAGAACCGTCACTAATGACAACTCTATCCTCTTCAATCTTCCTGTCATTAAGCCCGCCATTGCCATGAGGATCATTCCCATTATCAAGATGCTATTTATAGGGGATTGCATTAAAAATAATTACTTTGAAATTATTCAGATAGAAAAAAGTATATTTGTTCGTCAAGACATTGCCAGGGTTATTAAGTAAAGCTTTAAATTTTCAATCAAAATTAATTGTAATAAAAGCTCGTTAAGGTTGCCAAATATTTGCCGTGTGTTCGGTAAATTAAAAAGGATATCAAATTTCAAGGGGTTTGCCTAATATTTGTGGCGTTTTCTTTTAAAACATGATGGAATACCTATTTTAATATCGAGGCAAAAATTTCGCCTCATAATATTAAATTACGTTGCAATCCCCTAAATAAAACTCGGTGGATAATCAAAATTTCTTACAAATTTTATTATGAAACTGTTAATTAAATTTGGGCTTGAATGAATTTAATAAGTGAAGCTAAATCTGGTTTAGGGGAACAGTTAATAATTTCGGAAGAATTATATTTCCCCTTAAAGTATCCACCGAGTTAGCTGCATGGTAGGATGAAGTAGGAGAGAGTCCTTTGAAAAATGTCGATAACACAAACCTAGGGGAATTTGTGTATGGTACCTTATAAAGTTTCACCCACTTGGAAATGTTGAAGTGTTATGTGTTTATATGTATTCGATGTACACGTAGAACCCTCGAGCACACTGATGGTATCTGGAATATCCCAAGCACAAGACCCAAGCTAGGAGTTATAGATTATAATGCAAAGTCAAGCCAAATCACAAGCTTATAGAGCTTTATTAATACCTACACAAATTCGCACCATTATGCCATGGCTCAATTCACTATCTTTATTTCGATTTTAATAGTGTCACTTTGTCTAGATGACTTAGCTCCTTAGTAAATATTGAAATAACTTTACTATTTAATATTTGGTATGTCTTATAAATTAGCCTTGGTAGCGACTTTTGTTGTAAATAGCCTATTGGGTCTATTTTTGTACCGACTTTTACGATTTGCATGTCTGGTTAGCTTTCGAATGGTACCGATCCAATTGTTCGCAAATAGCTTGCATGCATTACGTGCAGCCAGACTGTTTTATTAGTTCTTATTTGATAAGATATGTTGATGTTGTCTTCGGTCGCTTGGCAAGAATTTTAGTTTTTTTGTTATATCTGAGAATTTTTATTATTTTACTTTAAAATTATTCTGCTGTAGCGTGAAAATTACTAATTGTTTTATCTAAATTTGCTAAACTTGTATGTCTTGAAATAAATTAATGTACATATATAGCTTTCTAAATTTTCTAAATATATGGTAATATATAGTGATATGAATCAATCATTTATGTTACATACTATAATCTTTTTGAAATGTATTTATCTATATAATGTAATCTATATGTAATATTATAACTTCCTAGATCACAAAAAAACATTCAGTTGTCATTATTTTTCTTTATTTCATTTACAATATTACTGTGTATCCATATTGCTATCATTAACTCATTATATTTTAGGCCGATCTCTTCGCGGTGGAAATGCTGAATGGATATATCTACGTTCATGTGGATCTAGGATCTGGAGGGGTTAGAGTTAGGGCTTCCAGGAGAAGAGTGGATGATTCTCACTGGCACGAATTCCTATTACGACGGACGGGTCGAGATGGAAGAGTTACTGTAGATGGCGCTAATGCCGAGTTTAAGACACCGGGTATGTAGAATTAACGTTATTTATCATTTGAGAAAATAATGGAAAATTTGAAAAATCCAACTTTTTATGATTTGTGTTAACACAGGCAATGAATCGTTTAACTTATTATTTGTTTTGAGAAAAGTGACAATATATTAAGGATAGACGGTAAGAAATGAAACTAAAAAAATCAATAGAATAAACGCTTTTTACACTTCCATCCCCATACTAGGACCCTGTGTCGTGCCTGTCTGGACTTCTATAAAGTTAAATACTGAAGCTAAATCATATTTGGTATAAAATACGAAATTCCTCATTAATGTGTTTTACATTGAATATATATACCTGAGACATTCCCGTTTGTTAGTAAGTAACGATAGTAAATAATGTACATAATATTATAGTACTTATTATATAATAACATTTTAGCCAGTACATGTTTTCTATTACGAAATTTTATGAAATTGCTTTGAAAGCCTGTTGTATATCTAATAAAATGAATATTAAATGAGTATTATTACTTACTGAAATGGAATTTACCTCTTAATTTATATTTTCCTGCTTATCCCTAGATCATTCATTTTGTACGCTTTATGATCATAATAAATTTGAATTAGGCTCTTTATCGTTTCAAGTTCCTGGCGTTATATTGATTTGTTAATTAAACACAGTTTAGTCAAAACATTTTGATTCGACGGCGTTAGAAATAATATTTTGATATAATATATATACTGACACAGATATTTTCTTTCTTTCATTCTTTCAATTATTACATTGCTGCTCCAATGCAGATTTGTGGTATAAAGAAAATAAGCGGTAAAAATGTCGGAATAGACAGAATTATGAATACCGAAATGCCGTTTATATCGGTCGGTGACCGAAGTCGTTCGTAATCCCCTAAATCGACTGAATGTAAACATGCCATTATGTTCCACACTTAGAACAACACATAATCTCTTTTAAACTTAGGATTTTATCAGTAGATATTATACTTTAATTTTCAGGCGAGTCTAACCAACTCGAGCTCGACGGCCCTCTATTCGTGGGAGGGTTGGGATCTGAATATTCAGCGTCGCGCACACCACCAGCGCTGTGGACGGCTGCGTTGAGGCAGGGCTTCGTGGGGTGTATCCGTGATTTGGTGTTGAATGGAAAACCTCAGGATTTGACGGCATATGCTAGGCAACAGGATTCAGGTACGTTCTTTTTAACTTAGAATAATAACGTTTTACAGAAAATTGCTTGTAAGACCAATAAATTCACTTAATATAATACGGCTTTTCCTAGGGCTGGACAAAAAAGATACTCATATCACTTTGCTATCCTAGACGTAACTAGGATTTGTATTTTACTCAAAGTGCAGGGTAAACATTATTAAACTATTCTTCGTACAGTTTCAATCTTCGTCTAATATAACAATGTAAATAAGTCAGTTATAATATTTTAAACTAAAATAAGATAAAAAAAGCATATTGAAATGGTTCGTTTTTCGTTTTTTCTTTATTTATCTTCATCTATGTAAATCCAAAGTTCTATCAATGATTGATGATAACTTATTTCATTGCAGCATCTGTCCGGCCAGCTTGTCACGTGCTGATGAAACAGTGCGTGAGTTCGCCTTGCCAGCATGGAGGGATCTGCTCTGAGGGATGGAACAGAGCCCTTTGCGACTGTTCTTCGACTAACTTCGGAGGACCCACCTGTGGTCGGGGTTAGTTGGAAATTTTTATACAATTTTTTTCTTCACTTTGCGGATCATACGGTTTTTTCTTGATATTGATTAAATGTGCAATTTAAGTTTCTTGATATCTGCATTTACTTATATTTATACAAATAAGTTACTTGATTTTATTCGCTGCTTCTGTTTTGTACATCGAAGATGATTACATATTCTTGCGAGTCACTGAATGGTCAATTAGGCTATGATGAATCTTTTATTATGATTGCGACGTTTTCGAAATATTAGGATAGAAACAAACATTTTTTTTTTATTTAGACATGGTTGAACGATGTTTCAGAGTCTCCAACGATACTACTAAACGGTACCCAGCATCTCACGGCTGCATTAGGTCCGGAGCACGTGACGCAGACTGAAGAGTTGCTGCTTCGGTTTCGGACGACGAAGGCAGGTTTGCTGCTGAGAACCGCGTCAGAGCATTCGGCTGATAGGATCGAGTTGGCTGTCGCTGCTGGCAGGGTCAGGGCGAGTGTACGGTTGGGAGACCGGGAAAAGGTAAGTGGTAACAACATAAATTTTACTCGAGATTAATTCGTTGAAAAGGTTTTTAGCGATAGACTAGTGACGAAGATCAACTTGATTTCTATTAGTAAAATAGTATATTTTTCACTTATGAAGAATAACATATCGAAAACATCCAAGACAAGAATATTTATTGATTGGTAGTGAAATATATCAGGCTATTACTTATTGCACACCAGATTTTTATTTATTTATTCATTATCAGATTATAGTTGAAATTATGAATTAACTTTTAGGAATATAATTTGTCACAACTTGCATTACCTATCAAACATACGATTATTATACTACAAAATATTTCTGAATTAAAATCAGAATTATAATAATGTTAACTAGAAAAGTTACTTATAGACAGGTTCACTTCCTTTATAAACTCTTGTAGTTTTACTAACATGCTCACTCAAGAAGTAATCATCTTCAGTGATTAAATTTGACGACCCCCGTGGCGGAGCGGTCACCATACCGGTCTGACACGCAGTAGGTCCTGGGTTTGATCCCCGGCCAGATAGAAATGTGAATGATGAGTTACGATTTCTGTTCTGGGTCTGGGTGTTTGCGTTTTTTTTTTATAAATATGAAGTAGCAAACGAGGAAGCAGCCCACCTGATGTTAAGTGGTTACTGCCGCCCATGGACATTTGTAAGCAACTTCATATAGAACAGGGGTCCTGACATGAAGTCTGTCACAGATGCGTTGCTACTCCCGAGGACTGAGATGATCGCCTCATATAAAAGTGAGCCGGCAACCACACCTCTCCACCGAAACGCAAGAGCTGCTTCACGCTAGAAATAGGTGTGGCGGTGGTATTTCCCCGGTCGAACTACATTGGTTCTACCACCTGGCAAATAATAGTATAGTCAACGTTTGCTCTAAAAATAACTTAGACTCCATAAAAGATGGAAAACTCCGCTAGAATAGCCAAGACGACCTGTTTAAGGAACTTGATCATTAAATAAATAAATTTAACGAATCAGATTTTAGGCGTCGTCCAGCCGACGTATCTCTAATCGTGCTCTAATCAAATTAACTTATGTTCTCTCCCTACCTTTATTTGAGGATAATGAGCTGCAATAACTAACTTGAAACGTGCCTGGCTAGCATATAAATAAGCGTTAAGGTGACAGCACATTTAATTTCATTAGCTATTTTGAACTTCCTGCTACTTGCTCCAATTGAAACTAAATTGTTTCATTTGATCAAGAGTAAGGATGATGATCATTCGGTAATTACTAGAACCCGTTATTGACCCACTGATGGATCCTCTTACTATGATATTCCTCTTGACGTATTTGGATCTTCTCTTACTGTGATATTAGTCGTGCTTGATGATGTAATTCTTTTACTAGCTTTCAATTTTTATCCGACTTCGTCAGAAGAACAGTGATGTTTTTCGAGCGTATGTATGTATGTTTGTATTATGTCCATTTTTTGTCACGCGCTACAGCCCAAAAGGTTTGACGAATTGTGACAAATGACATATTAACATATTATTAAGATCGCTTAAGTTTGTAAAGTGACAAAGCTATAATTATAATTTTAAAAAATGGCGCTTGGAAATAGAGAAAAGAGAGGGGGGAGCGGCGATTTTATTACTATTACGGCAATATGGGTTTGAAATGAAAGCTAGTAAATAGACTAATCTAAAAATGTATACATTATAATACTTCTACTTTAATATTTTGACAAAAACTCATATAAGCGGTAAATTAAATATATGTCCTTATGAAAAAAAATCGTTATAAGCAGTCGGATTTTATGTTTTATTGTTTATAACCATGTTCTTAATACCCTTTTTACAGGCGCTATTATTTTTAAATCCTACGATAATGAACTCTCTATTCCTCCTTCTGACGCATTCGGGAAACAAATAAGATATTGAATGGTATTGAAGCCATGTTACCATTTTACGTAACATTTTTGGGTATTATTTCTTTATCTACCAGCGCACATCGAACACATAGTGATATCGGATATTTTAAGCCTTTGTTACTTTTTCGAGAAAGCCTTTGCGTAGAGGCATTTTTTAATCTGTTCCCATCCACAGAGTGCAAAAACACCTGTATCTCGGTACGGAGTAACTGTGTCCACACATAGTGTTATTAAATTTTAAATTGTTCGTTTTCAATATGGTTGGTTCGCCATGCTGCATAGTACCATACAGAATAGCAAAAATATCGTATACGTGTTCAGAAAAAATATCCTTTGGAGGACTGCAAGTTTTTTTGGGGGGAAAAATATTTGGACCAAAATGAGTAATAATAAAAAAATATATATTTATTACAGATTTTGTCGGTCCACTTGTTTTTTGAGGTAACTTATTGAATTAAATTCCATTTACTGTATCATAAGTTATTACAATTTAAGGTTCTGTCATATTTCCTTTAAAGCCAGAACTAGAATTAAAACCTAGATCTTCGAAGTCGTTAGTACCTAATCTTTTTATTAAAAATCTTACTTAAATATATTTGGAAGACAAAAAAACATACCATATCTATTGAAAATGGTAACATAACGTGCTTATATTTATTTATGAACATAAATAAATAATTTAAAATATTTTTAATATTCAACCTCTGTCATGGCCTAACACCGACGAATTTAGCTATCTGCAAAATATACGGACATCATTTTCAGGAATTTTCTAGCGATAGCAAAACCCGTATGCAACAGACAATCCGCGTACAGGATTTAAAAAGTGAATTTGTACCGCGGATGCCTTTGAAACTGCACTTTAATCTGGACGTGCAAAAACACGGGTATCTCCGCTACTATCCCTTCGCAGCGTGTGATTAAATTTTAAATTGCTCGCCCACACAGCCTCAGTCGCCTATCGTGACGCGCTGCAGGCCTTAAATATCCGCCATCAGCTTTAAAAAGATCCTTTATCGTTTATATGAAACAAATTAGGAATAAAGAGTTTAAAATTAGATTTTTGAACTTCGCAATAATTAGCCCTTAATCGAATAGTCTTACTACATTCGGACAATTTTGTTTCTAAGCATTAGGTTCTAATGTACATCCAATATTTCTATAATTTCTAATATTATTATTACTCTTATTGCTATATTTTTAATATATTAAGCAAAGAGAAATATCTAAAAAATCTGTCGTTTTGTCAATAATGACTTATCTAATATTAACATCTATGCAAAGATTTTGCGGAAATTAATATATAACTATTTGAAGGGAAGATAGAAGTATGTTGAATTCCAATTAATAAGATATTAAAAACAACAAGTACAAATAAAAACAGTAATTAATTCTAATGATAATCTTTTTATCAATATTGTCGAACGACTTTTTATTATAAAACTGAAAAACATGGATGTGGTATCCTAGTAATAGAAGCGTGTACGAGATTAAAACTAACTACTCTTTTTTTAACTTTCTACCTAATCCTTTAAGCTCATGCACTTTTATTTTGGCCGCGTAAAAATACCGATGTGCCTTTGTTCTCCATCCCTTTGATGGTACATTCGTCTACTACACATATATGTGAAACAAACACGTTTTGAACTGCTATCAAAAAATGTATCTAATACATATTTCTATCATTAGTCCTGAAGTCCTTCTACGACACGGGGTTGCTTATTTTTCCTAATAAAAGAAAATTAACAATTGAGGACATACCATTACATGGCCTATGAACTCATTGACTGTTGACGATTGACTTCACAGTTAAAAAAAATGGGTATGTAAGTATGTATTAAAGTAATTTTGGTTTCATAACTTAATCAAGATAATTATGTTGGATACGTAAATAATTATGTAAGTTTTTTTATAACAAAGAAGTAGCAAACGAGTATGCAGGCCATCAGTCAGTGGTTACTGCCGCCCATGAACATCATATAGAACAGAGGTTCTGTCTGAAATCAATCACAGATGCGTTGCTACTTTCGAGGACTAAGATAGTTGCCTCATATATTTAAATTTAAATATTTTAAAAGGCGGTGGTACTTCCCCGGTCGAAATACATTGGTTTTACCATATTTTTAACTAGTTCTCTCTAACATACATTTAAATTAAACATTATCGAGAACTCTCTTGCTTAAGAGTAGCAAAATTAAATTTACTATAATTAGATATATTCATCCTTAATAAGAATAATTTTATTACCACTGCATAGAAGGGCGTGGAAATGCCGGCTTCCTCGCATTTGTATAAAACCGACAAAGAGTAATACGCACATATCGGCCACTCAGATCTTACTAATAGTTCTTTAGCGAAAGATATATTACGAACGTGCCACAGATAAAACTTAGATTTAACATTATAGGCAGTAGTGCAATCATTGAATCGTAGTAACAAATCGACACCAATAGAAAACCAATTACACTGTGGTTATACTTGGTAATTATGTAAATTAGTCGAACGATTGCTCGCAGAACTAATTTCGCGGACCGAACAGCATTCAAGTCATATTCAATTATTATAGTGCTTAATCATTATCATAAGTAATTAACGATTAAATTAAACTCAGTGACCAAGTAAGATTATGCTGAGCTCATATTAGGTTTAGTTATTTTTTTAGATGCAGCTTTTTAATGTGATGAAGAACCGTTGTGTTATTTTGTGAATAAATATGATACAAAAAAGTTTAAATGTGTCTTCAAGTTTAAAAGTAAAATACATTTCTAAACCAGCTTCTTTCTAAATTAATGTCTGATTGGTATGACATTACATACGTACATTATGACAGTGGTTCTATAAAGAGAGTCCTACTTCAAAGTTGTTCTTTATTATCTATGAACATATTACAACGGCCTGCTTTTTCTTTCTTTTTTCCTTCGACTTTTTCTTTTTTATATTCTATCTATAATACGTTTCACTATAATTTATAATAATTACCACATTACCTTATATACTTTTTACCCCCATGATATTAAATGTATGTTTAATATTGTCCATATTCCACATTTTCTCTTGATCGTGATCGAAATAGCGACCACATGGTAAATAATTTCTACATAGTCGAATGATAGTCGATAGGATACCGTTAAATTTTTTGAAGTGTAAAGATTTAGTGGTACTCGTTTTTTTTTGATGTTACGACTTTCGTATCTAGTATCTTAATTAACAAATTGTATTTTGTTTCACCTCTATCATCTGTGCACAATTTTCAGACTTCTGCGTATCTACCAATTAATATACCTGACGCATCACTTCTTGTTCGCTTAGCGCTGTGCTTCCAGCTACAAGACGTTGTACAAATCGCTCATCGTGACAGCTATATTATGCTACAAGTTCTGCATCCTTAATAGTGGATTTATCAACTCTTTCTGTTCGGAATAAGGTTGAGGTTGTTTGATGTCTTTTTGTTGCCACCACCCACGTGCATCTTCCAAGTTGTCCGATTTGTCAGTTGTCGTTGGCAAGCACGCGTCACTGACTAATTGATGTTATAAATCGGCACACGCGCCAAATGTAATAAGCGGTTCGAAGCAATAATGAAGGAGTGCATGTATTTTGATAAACCATTTTGAAAGGTTAATTCTGCTTCAAGATTGCAGTGGACAGAGCTGTCACGACTTTTGAGGAATTCAAATTGTGGCACGTCAAAACCGTTTAAGTAAATCATGAATTCCTTGAAGCGCAGATAATTTATGGGAACAACATACATTTTTGAAGACAAGTATTTCTTCTTCAAGCATTTGATTAATATTATTTTTAATTATTTCTAATTAACTGGCAATTTATTTTTGCTAGTTAAGTGTAAGCCAGAAATAGATGTATAAATGTAATAGCAGTATGTCATAAAAAATTGCAAGTAGACCTGCAGTCAAGCCATAAAAATTACCGCTTAAGTTGCTTGCGTTGAATGTTTTGCCGCGTTGTATCCTATATTAATGATGTGGTCGAAAATATGAGCTTTTTTCGTCATACGAAGCAAGGAAGTAGAATGAAGGGTGAAAGATCCAAAAAGGATTCACAAGAAGATGCAATATATCTCCATTTAGGTCTAGCGTGAAATAACTCTTTGGGGTCGAAGTAAAATTATCCTCACTTACGTTATACGCCATCAATCTTCGTCCTTCGAAGTGGCAACGTTTCATGATTAGCTTCAGGTAGAAATCATGTTCATAAGAGAGTTTGTTACAAATGTTAATAGGTTTCAGCGACTACTTCAGAGGACTGCATCCTTGTTTGCTACATAAATCATCGTCAACCTATTATTGTCTCACTGCTGGGCACGGGTCTTCTCTCACAATGCGAGAGTTTTAGGCCATAGTCGCGCTGGCCAAGTGCAAATTGGTAGACTTCACACACCTTTGAGAATTTTTTTTAGAGAACTTTCAGTTGTGCAGGTTTCCTTACATTGTTTATCTTCACCGTAATCTAATATAAATAGCAGTAATTAAGTCCATGGTTTTGCAAACTTAATTACTTATTACTGCATTCACTAATAGCTCATCCAAGCAGTGACTATTGCTAAAACATAATTTTAATAGGGACTTGTGCTCGGTGCTTAGATTGATGAAGATCAATATTACACTCATAATCTAACGGTTATTAGTAATATAGGATGAGGAAGATCAGATTCATGTCAAGTACTAATTCCCATCTTGCCTAGGCATAGAAACATATTACCGTTGAACGTATGGTGATTGATGATCGAACACAAAGGCACGTTAAATTCGTATTTGTCGTTCATTAATAAGGTTATAGCGACGTGTGCCGTAAGTAACGTTATATCCGGACAAAGATTATGAATCTAGAACGATCCAAGTTTTAATAGTATTCTGTTCATCATATTGTGTAGTCACTTTATAGTGAACAAACGTTTTCGTGAAAATAGTGCGAAAACGTTATTTTTGTATTCCCCTTTTTCTTTCTCGAGGGGTAAGCCTTCAAAGGTACTCAAAGCCGTGGGAGCGTCGTTGGGTTACGGGAGTTTTTTAGTACATTAAGTCCGTCCGCGGCGCTGCGTAGAGAACTCCGGGATCTCCAAGAGACCGCAACAGGAGTCCTCTGAGCGCGTTGCTCCATCGGGCTCCACCCAGTTGAGCAGCCGGGATCTCCGCATCGTTTGGTCTTTACGATTATATGCGCCCCCACATACCGCCGTTCTTCCCGGAGACACTTAGTCGGACGGTTCGAGCTCGTATTCTTGCCGCTCGCAACCCTGAAAGCCTTTTTTAATCGCCTCTTATGACAGGCAGGGGATACCGTAGCTCTTTTCTGATCCTGATCTGAACTAAAATGATACTT
Organism: Cecropterus toxeus; assembly: GCA_018249875.1. Classification (NCBI taxonomy): domain Eukaryota; kingdom Metazoa; phylum Arthropoda; class Insecta; order Lepidoptera; family Hesperiidae; genus Cecropterus; species Cecropterus toxeus. The sequence continues at coordinate 2,482 of DWNE01003145.1, read as the reverse complement.
TTGTTTGCCTAATTGTTTTCTTTGTGCCATAATGAAAACTGATATTACGTTTGGTTAGGATCTACAAACATAACATCACTATAGAAATACAAATGTTTCTCTAGACAAAATAACTACTCATCTGAGATAGCTTTGTGAGAACGGAATGCAATTGACATGAATTGGATGTGGTATGTGTGTGTATTTCGTAAATCGGTGTAATTTGTTGGTGTAGCACTGTAGTGCTATTCGTAATAATTGTATTATTACTTTTAAAGTCGTTAATATATCTTTTGATGTACAATGATGTACACAAGAAGCGCTGGGTACAATAATTGATATAGAATTTTATCATTCCAGAGTACCCTGTTCAAAATCCAGGCGGATTTCAGTTAAACAATGAATTTGGATGTCTGTCTTACTTAGAAAGTAAAACAAGTGTAAAATTTTTTTATTCGCTTCGTCTTATGTAAAACTGAGTGTAGAAAGTGTTTATACACAAAAACATAAATACCAACATCCTCAATTATTAAAAAGCAATCAAGCACGTGCTTATTAGCCACTGATTTTAAAATAGTGTTTCCAGCCGTCATTCAAATAAATATAAGCAATTAGCAAAATCTTATAAAGGATTCATAGGCCACGGGGTTAATCGAAAATTAATAGATCTTGGAAATCTTGCAAAATTAATTTTAGAATAATCGTTCACAAACAGTGATTAACAATTTCTTGTTTCGACGAAATGTAAAGAAGCTGAATAATTTTGTTGAGAATTTAGAGGCGATTTAAGGTGATGGATTAATTATATTTAAATAATATTTTCATATATTAGAATTAGCAGACAATTTGTGGTTGAGTAGTCGCTATCGAATATTTAGAGAGTTTCACATTCAATTTAACAAGATGAACCTCGTAATTAATGATTTCGCATTTTTTTTGTTATCTGACTTTGTGTATTGGTTTTCGTTGCTCATGCCACAGCAGAAAATCTTAGGGCAAAGCGATGAGTCTAGCCAAATAAGACAGATGGATTTTTAATTATAAAATTGTAGTCACAAATGATCTTACAGTCTCATGGACACTTGTAATCAACTTCTATAAAACAGGGGCTTGTTCAATACCCGAAGTCAACCAAATACGTTATCACTCCTATACGGACTAAGATGGTCGCTCCCTATGTAAGTTAGCTGGCATTCACATCCTGCGACAAAAACGTAAGAAGTGTTTGATGACTTAAAATAGGTCTGGCGATAGTGCTTGCCTGGCTAAACCACACTTGATCTTTTGTTTTCACATTTTTTTCTTAATTTAGTAAACTTCAAGCCGATCGTCAAGATGTAAAGTAATATTGAAGTCCAACAGGATTTGAAAGGGTATAGATGTAGTCATCTTAGTGCAATATTGGCATTATTTGACGTTTGCTCTATGACAGTGAACGAACAATCTAATTAATCGGCTTACCTAATTTAAGCGTCATCACACCTTGTGTAGCTATAGTGGGAATATACGGGCTATACACGAAACTAGCTTCTAAGGTATTTTTTGTCTCCATATTTATTACAGTTTTTAAGCGTGTGAAAATTACAAATTAAGCATGAATCTGATAAGTTGTGAATGCTTAAAGACACTTGTTATATTCCAATTTGGATGGGATCATAATTATGTTGTCGACTGCAGACGCTTTTTTGGCTCCTAAGAACTAAGTTGGGGTGTTTCACGTAAATCTCTGCTTTAAACCAAATTACAAGTTGAATTAAGATGGCTATCCCAATCTTTAAATCATTTTGTATTATCGTTTAAACAAAATAAATGACACCCGTACATCAATACAAAATCAGTATTAGATGCTATCAAGAATTTTTTTTAACTTAATTTTGTGATACCTCTGTATAGCATTTATAATACTCTTAACCATGCATTTCGTTAGAGTAACAAAGTTGTGAAGTGCGTAGGGATGTAGAGTAATAAGTAACTATAAAAGTACCATTTTTTGTTCTTTGGCTAAAGTGCGTTACTCAACGACACTATCGATACGTACATAGACTTGGTGCGAAGGGACTATATACAAGATAACTAGGGAGAGAGTAAGTCGATTTTTACGGTATGGGAGTTGCATAAATTGGGAGACGAGCAAAGTGACTTTGCATGTTCTCAGCACGTGACTATATTTGGTAGGGTGAAGAAAACTTACAGATGTGTAGTTATTTCTAAGTGTCCTAGCTGTATACAACATTTTATAGTATCGTAGGCTTCGTAAGAAAATCAACCTGGGAGAAATAAATATCATAAAAATGGATTCTATGTATTTTAAGCTTGAAAATTGTAAATGATTATAAATATACATATTGTTTTATTCTGTTGAGTCGGTAACCGGGTATTTCCGCAGAAACGCAAGAACTACTTTACGCTAGAAATAGGTGTGGCGGGGGGACTTCCCCCGTCGGACTAAAATTAGTCCCTGTGGGGAGCAACGCATCTGTGATCGGCTTCAGATAAAACCCCC
>DWNE01003144.1:0-17266 GCA_018249875.1 Cecropterus toxeus | reverse complement strand
TTAGGTTCCATTTCACGACACACAACACTAACTGTATCCTTACGCACCGAACTTTGCATTATTTGTGATTTACATAACCTAACCACTGGATTCCACGTTTGCGTTAATTTAAAACCATCTTCAGTTTTTAGGGTGTTTTTTGATCTATATTGCTTCTCTTACTAAACGTGGGAAGTAATGACGCTCAGCAGAGATCACCTAAAGTTTATTTAATTCGATCCAGTGGGTAGTACCGAAACTAAGGATGTGTTCAACTACCGCAGATTTCTATTTCTAAAATGTATAATATCTAATATTAGTCTAAAATCATATGTAACATATTTGTCTATACTTCACCTTTATTTCAGTGGGTACTTGCATCTGGGATAAGTGGGAACGTTGTCACCTGAACAGCGAGCGGTTACCACTGATGGCGAGCCAGGTGACCGCCGGCTTAGTCTTCACTTCAGGATTCATATGCCTCGTCAACTTCATTTACTTGAAGGTTAAAGCGAAAAGGCAACAAGTTACGAGTTCATAAAACTGTCAGAATCTTAGGCGTATTGCATAATACTTAAGCTAGGATTTTTACTTGTGTATATGATGTTTGTTATTTTTATGAATAAAGAGTAGCTATAAATATAAAAGTTTTTAATTTTATTGCAAACCCTTTTATAGCCTAATAATTTATGCTTAAATAACCAATTTCAGAAGTCCGTCAATATTATTTCTGTGGTCCAATATAGCCTGCGCGTATCCTTTGAAAAGTTACATCTAGTTTAAGCTCTTATGTGCTGTGGTTTTAAGTGTACGGTCATCATCAGCCCATTATTATCCCACTGCTGGGCACGGGTCTTCTCTCACAATGTGTTTTAGGTTATAGTCCACCGCGCTGGCCAAGTGCTAATTGGTAGACTTCACACACCTTTGAGAACTCTTTTTTTATGAGAACTTTCAGGTGCGCAAGTTTCCTCACGTTTTCTTTCGCCGTAAAGCAGTGATAATTAATTTCTAATACACAATTTTAGAAAAATCTGTGATGCGTCTGGGATTCGAACCTTGGACCCCTCGATTGAGAGGCCGAGTTTCAACCATTAGGCTATCACTGCTCACTTAGAAACATAGTAAAATAAATTGTAGCTAAATTGCTTCGTTGCGTTATGTAATGACTTCAAAAAAACAACTAAAAGTAAACTTATATCTGATCTACTCAATCGAATTTCTTATCAGAAACATAGTAGGTACATGATAAAATAATATGACAATTGAATAGACGTGATATGTGATACTAGAACTGCTTTACGAATCTCTTATATCTTCTAAAAATAGTAACTACTATTTTTAGAAGATATAAGAGATATGCCCCATGGTTTCATTCGCGTTAAAAACATTACATGAAAAATATTCACCTTTAAAAATATATCTTGTATAATGTAAACAAAATAGTGTTTTTTTTTTCTTAGAGAACCCTGTTTTTACATTACCCGAATGCGTCAGAAGGAGGGTAATGTTTTTCGTGCGTATATATGTATGTATGTCAATTTTTTTGGCACGCACTACAACCCGAGCGTCTTGAGCGATCATATGATATATCATTAGAATCGGTTTGTTAATTTAAAAAATGGCGCCTGTAAATTGGAAAAAAGGAAGGATGGCTTTGACAGTATGCGAATCAAATGAAAGCTAGTACATAGATCATTAATAATACTTTCATGTTACTATTTATCGAAAACTCATATAGTTGAAAAAAAATTAAGCAATCAGCATTTTTGTTGTAATATTTTGAGGGGAAATAAAAGATCTTTATAATCATGGTTGTTATTTTATTACACAATACAATATGTCGACAGTGTTAAGTCAGTTAAAGGCTCTACACCCAAGTTAAAGCTGTCTTCACGGTACAAAAACAAAGTAAAAAACTGTGAGGTTTGGAACATATTATTGGTGTTTTGAGCATGTATTTATGTAATCAATATACCCATCTCAATCTGAAAACAACCTAGATAAGAATTGAGTCTGAGGTTGGACACTTGCTACCCCAGACTTAGTTGATACCTCGTATGCCTTACTTTAATATATATAAATCACTTGACCTTCTTTCTTTTATTTCAATATCCAGCTTAGAAAAAAATATGAGTGATTTTTTGGAAACATGCATACACAGACATCTAAATTCCAAACTATGGCAAGTAAATGTAGCTTCTTTTTTGTATTGTTGCCACAAAGAAGTATAACTTCGTGAAAAAATGATGAAAGTTTTTTTTTTATCAAACGCACGCTCATCGAAATTTACAATCAAAACTGCAAAGTAGTCAAGTAAATATAACTTTTTATTTTTAATTTTTATCACAAAGAAGTTAAACTTCGCACAAGCGTACATAGTACAAATACTTTTTTTAATTTACACTGACACGAGGACAAATGATTTATATACATTTAAGATCTTAGCGAGTGTATAATTTAAGCCTCCAGCTAACAAGTGCTAGTGACACTGCGTAAATTTTCTTTTAGGACATTGCCTTAATTTTAACATTTGCAAGTAATTTATAAACTCAAAATAAGTGGTTTTATACAGAGATCGATGTTATTAATATGAATATATGATACAAAAGTGGCGCCTACAGCATTGTACATCTGATCGAAGTTAAACTTCTTAAAAACGTAATTGATCAAAATATAGAAAGATTATTTATTCACACAATATTCTTATATCGTACAGTCAGAACCAAAGGGAAACTCAAAATATCGACAAACGGAGTTAAATGCTTAAACTGTTATTAATAACGTAATTTAAATGAATTAGAAGGGACGATTTTGTGCTAGAAAAGGAAAAACATAAACGTTACACCGCTTTAATAAGTGTGCGCTTTAAACTACTAAAATGCGAAAATCATTTCGTTATTTCCATCTTATTCCATTAAGGATAGGCCATAATTATCTATTCCCACCGTCTGATATAACATGGCAGATACACCTTCAACGCGTGAATATGCTGTCTCATTCTATCGCATTGTATTCTGTATGCTTTGTTCTCTTTTAATTCTTCTAAATCGACGTCTAAGAAGTTTCACTTCGAAAATCTGCGATGCTCTCAATATAAATCGATAAATTGTCTTACAACACCTGAAGAATATGATAGATACTTCACAGAGTATTTATTGCACGTGAGGCCTTTATAATCTCCACTGTTTCTACCTTTGTATATTTTACAGATTACAAATTACAGATGTTCACAACACAACATAAAATACTGATATTATACATTGTACAGTCTATGTTGAGAATGGATGTTCACAAATAGATTGAACAAATTATAATAAATTATAATGTGTCCTCAAACTTTTACATTTTAATATGATATTATACTTTTTTGACAATTTATAATATACATTGCATTTATTCCTTTATGAATTTGGCAAAGCACTACCGTGCTTTTCGATTATTAAGAATATTTTTTACATCTTTGGGTTAGCGCCTTTAAGCCTAACTTTGTTAGTCGTCGCGGCGATTTTTTCCTTCCGCCTTTAAATTATAAAAAACTCAAAACATAGACTGTGTTTGAAGTTATACAATTATACGGTACAATCACTTATACAACAACTGTAACATACGAACAAAATACATATTGTAATACAAATCTGCACTAATATTATAAAGTTTGTTTGTTTAAACGCGCTATTCACAAGAACTACTGGTTCGAATTGAAAAAAATATTTTTGTGTTCAAAATTAAATTTATCGTAGAAGGCTTTAGGCTATATATCATTACGCTATGTTTGTTTCTTTTTAATAGATTGTTCTCTAACAAACGCCGGTGAAACAGCGTGGCACAGCTAGTAATCTATAATGGTGTCTGGCTACACCGTACCATACCATGACCATATTATTAACATGTCAGGCAAAATTGGAATGCCTACTCTCGTTTCGTTGCCAACAAGTATGTTTAATACTTCATTACAAATACCATTTTTCTACGATAAATGTATTATTTCATGTTAGGCGCACGATAGTGTTGCAGCCAAGTTAGGACACGGAAATCTAGACACGTGCCTGAATAACTTCAGAAGTTTCGATAAACACTGCGTGTACATTTTCAACCATACCTTTTCTCGGACCAATTTTATTTTTTAAATTTTATTTTCAGACTTATTATTCTCAAAATATGTTTAATGGCAACCAAAGTATTTTGACCAATATAAAAAGTTACAATAAAATATTTTATTTTTCATTATGCATACATAATCGAAAAACCTCGCATTATTTTACTTATATTCTTAGTATTTTGTTCGTATTTACAACAAAATATACAATAAAGCGGTTAAAAAAATAAATTACGCGTGAAATTACATCTTTACAAGCTAACTAATTGTAAAAATCGTAAAACCTTGTGATCTCAACAACAAAAAAATGCGTACAAACCAATAATAGATATATAATAAATATAAAAATATATAGTCTATATATTTTCCTATTATAATAACTTATGGGGCTCGTAAGAGAAACAAATGCGTTAATCTATTGAATGTGGTCCCCAAACTGAAGATTATTGACAAAAATGGACGAACTAACAAAATAGACTCCTTGACATTAGCCTGCTATTTTCCATTGCTGAACATGGGTCTATCAGAATAAGGTTTTATTCCAACACCACTAATAAGCCTACATTATGGATTATCTTTCAGGTCAAAATTTGTAGTCTTATACAGCGACTTCTAGGAAGTGACAGGTCATGGCAGGAGTGCGATCCTTCTGTAATGCACCAATGCTCCCAACGGAGATGGAAAGGGTCATCATCCTTGCCGCTTCGGCCGGCACCAAGCATCCAGAGGACGCTGAGGTTTAATCCATGCTTTCTGCTCCGAGCAAAAAGGATTACATAAGAATTTCTCCGCGTTGAAAAATTGTAATATACGTATATATGTATATACTACGTGTCTTAGGAGTCTATTAAGTTCTTTCGTCCATAATGCACGCATTGAGGGCGTTTTCGTGTCACACATGTTTTCGCCCGCACGCGTGTCAGTTGCATCCTGTCGTTTCATACATACGAGCACGCGTGCCTTAAAGTTCAAACTGCAGCGAATAAATGATTTTTTTAAGACACGCATGCAGACTTAAACACATGTACGATAAGAAAAAAGCCATAACGGATACGGAGAAAGTTAGGTGACAATATTTTAAACTGGAAATCCTATCACAAAGTTCTTTTTACTTAACAATTAATATTTATAAAAGTCAAGCTTAAAATAAAATAAAAAAAACTAGCGCTAACCTAAATTAATGACCAAAAAATATAAGAATAACAAAAATATTTATACGAATTAGTATTTGGTTTCGAGACCTAACCGTAATATATAGACATTTTTTTTCATTTCTCATTAACGCCATTAAAGTTAACGTGTTACGTATTATTTTTCACGTTAAATCGATAAGGATCTTCCCCCACTGTGGTGTCAATGACGCCAATCTTTATATTGACAGTAAAAATCTCATTCAATAAGACGGCGAACCGAGAACACCACTAGTGTGGGTCGCCCCACTGTCCAAATCGAGTATACTTCATGTAACATGTTTTGGAAATACATCGCTACTGGGATTTCATCCCTTAAAGGTAAAGCCAAAATCTTGTGCCAAGTTCTATTAGGTAAATCGTATAAGACAAACATATTCAAACGTTGACGATTTTTACAAAAATGTGCTTAAATCAAAATGTTATCTCATATAATGGAAGCTTTATTGGAAGCTTTTACAAATAACATTTAAAAGTTTATGTTTTATACTGCTGTAGTTAAACGCGATATTTGTGCGATAAAAAACGTTTAAAAACCCCAGAGTTATAAATAATATAGAGCGCGTCTATTCCTCTAACAACCGTTTATATCGTAAACAGATGTGATGTCGCCGCATTAATTAGAATTGCAATTTATTCAAAATATACGACCAAAAAAATATTCCAACTCATATCACATTATGGTGTTCTAACTTGTGCGTGATGTTCATACCCGAGGAGGCTCGCTCTAAACTTTATATGCTCTGAGTTATAAAACTTATAAAAAGAGCACCCAACGCTTATTTCATTTACAAATTCGTTCAATTGACCACGATTATATCCGGTACCCAAGACTGGTATGTATAGGTTTAGATGACGATGATGATGCGGATAGTTTGCCTTGCACGCGTGGCAAAATTACCGCAAGCGGCAAAAATTGCCCCAAGCAGCAAATTTTCCCCACACAGTAAAATAAATACTAAAAAACAAGCAATCTCCGCATAGGCCAATCCAATACTAAATTCTCAATATGATTTCCTCACAAATTATTACAATCCATTTTGTATATACCATCGAAATATATCAGTGAATTAGTATGTAAATAATTGTAATAAAATGGTGTCCTGTTGTGAATTTACGATAGTTTTCATTTCATCTGAAATTATTAAGAAATACTGCACCGGCATTAATACTAATAATTGTAATGATATTTATATTTCGATGATATTTTAGTTCTGGTTTCAAAATGTCTGTAGATATCTTTAATACAAAATAAATACATACATTATACGTATAATGGAGCAAAGATATTATAAGTATACATCTAGATCCCAACAGCATAAGATTTAAGATTTTTTTTTTATTTTAACATACAAAGTCAGTGTTTTTGATGGCACGACCCCTTAGGGTCTTTTTACGAGAGGTGTGCGAGTTGGCTAAGGATATCACTGTCAAATCCATCAATAGGATTGCTTGATTTTCATTACTTAGTTTAGCTTTTGTAACTATGTTTATATGTAGGGACGCGAGCTTAGAATTGAAGCTAAGGTGATCGCGACCAGTGAAGCTATATCATTTTATAGCTCACTATATTAATTTAGCCTAGCTTCAAACTTGCAAACCAGTTGGCTATAATCTCTTTTAAAAGACCCTTTTCATGCAAGAAAAATGTGAAGACTCTTTCAAACTGCTCTCGTGTAAATTGTTTATTATTTATCGGTATTCATATTCAAGTTTCGAAAAAATCTTCACGAAGCCTACGAATGTCCTTCTATCGACTTTTATGTATTTGTTGTCTTTTAACTAATAAATTTATTTTTTGATGAGGCTTCGCGAGTTCTTTATGAGCCCCTAATAGAGTTTGCAGCCCCCTAGAAGGTCGTGATCCATATGTTGAAAAACACTGTCTTACATGATTTCGACAAATTATACTCTGTATTTTTTGACAGAGTCGTTCAGTGCATCTAGACATAAAATACAATATCTTCGATTCGACATTCCTAATTCAACGTCAACCTATTCAATAACATTTATTTGTATAACATGTAAACTACGTACACATATATAACAGTTTTACACATATATCAAAGAAATCGTCGAATCCGGCATATCAGCATTCAGTGGCATCTAGAGAGTGGCTAAGGGAAGCTACTTCCCCCTTCAACTAAAGCCATGTAATTAAATTATCCGTTATTTCCGGGCTGATGACACGAAAATACGAGGTCTAAACCTCTCCAACTCCCTTGCCCCCTTAAAACGTAAGTCTTAAGAATACTTAGTCCATTCATTACGTTTTATGAGCCGACAATACTACAAGAAATAGGAGAAATCTTTCCTCGTTTCAGATAATGCATTAGTTCCTTCCTTCTAGAAGGAACTTTTTTTCTCAACGAATTCTGCCTTTAGCGGGGTAAAAATCCTGGATCCAGATGACATCCAGACAATCACGTAATTCTTGAAACGGCTAAACATTTCTGCACATATTTAAGCTTTACATGCTTAGCCGATTCCCAAAATGCCGGAATCCACGATTCGTTTCTACGTACAACATATACATAGTACAAAGTTATCCACTAATATGTATATAAACATTGTATATAAGACCATGAATTACGTTTACATTTTTAAGGTATATTTTATATACATTACTTGGATATGCAATTGTGAAGTCGAGAAAAACAAATATGAAATATCTGTTGCCAGCATAAAAAAGACATTCTAGGTCACATAATTTTTTAATTCAAAGCAAATAAGTAAAAATAATAATTTAAATCCATTCTTTTATTTTTGTTATCCAAAATGGCACAAAGAAACTGAAAATAAACAATGTATTGGTATGACTTATACCGATGTAAAAAAATAGTTTGATATATGTAATAAATAAAGTAAGCTAGAAAAAATAAGTAAGAGATTATTAGCTGTCCTAAAATGTATTAGGCAAGACGTGGTTAACATAAATATGCACTGTAGCATACAATATGCACTGAGGAGAGCCTTCTAAGGATGTAAATATTGTGGAAAAGTCTAATACGCTCGTGTTCGAGTGAGGTTGTGTGTGTAAAAATGCGAGTGTGCATGTGTGAGTACATTTGTTTGCATGTGTGTGTGTATGTGTGTGAGCGTGAACGCGTGTTATGTTTAACATGTAACTTTGTACGTGCGTATGTGGGCGTGTACGTGTGTGCATGTGTATATGCGTACTTGTATGGGTATATACATGCGCATACTTGTGCAAGCGACTCACATTTACACACACATATTCTCTATGTCACAGATAATAAAAAGCCGCTGCGCACGTTTGTAATACAATTCTATCCGCATGTGACTAAACTATCTATTACATACACTGTTGTTTAATTATAAATCCAAGTAGATGACCCATTTCAACCTATTCTATATTGGCCTCACCGCCCTTAGAAACCCTTAGAGAAACTTATGTTGTCATTTCTTCTAATTAACTTTATCTACATTTTAAAACAGCTAAAAATAAACAATCTGATGAATGTCACAATACCCGAGAGTTACATATCATTTAAATGATATATAATGATATGTAACTCTGTGATGAGAGAGTTACATATCATTATATGTTTATAAAACTGTTCAAAAATTATCATTATAAAACGAAGTACAAAAATAGCAATTGCACACAGTCAAAAACACAACCTGTAAAAAATTGTGTGAACATATCGGAATTCACAAAACATGCTACAAATACAAAGCACCTATCAAAAACTGTTTTAAACATACATACGGCTTAAACACAAAATGTTTAAACACATATTTATTGTTTAAGTATATTCTAATTGTTTAAACGGATGCTACCTGTTTGATGAGGTTTTCTTAAGCGTGATTTTTATAAACAATAAATATTAAAGTAGAAAATTTGAACAAGACTACAAATTGAATTTATTTTAAAGTGTCTAATTCCTATTTTGTGCGTTATTTCATGGTAACCCTAGCTTTGTGTTAAAAGAATTTTTCACTATAAATTATATTTAGTTTTATTTATAGTGGCTAATGCCACCTATGGACATGGGTAAGCAACATCATATAGAGCAAAGATTCAATTGTTGCTACTCATGAGGAGTAAGTCGCCTCATACAAAAATTTGCTGAGTACTACATGTACAATTTGTAGATACAGTCATACGATAAAATACAAAACATGTGTCGTTGCATCATTTATGAATTCATACGGACATTATACAGCACTCAAATTAAACTGATTATTAATATGGCTGATATTTTGACTCCATTACATGAATCGTGGTCATGCAAACTGCGGTGGCGGGGAGAAACCGTTGACAAGCACAAGTGGTAGATTAATCTCTACCCTACGTCTAGGTACCGTATTATGACATTATGATATGACCGTAAGATATGACACAACAATGACTGTTAGACAAAACCAGCTTAAGAAAACCTCACCTAACATAATAGGTCAATAGACTTAAAGCTCACCCACGCAGTCTTCGTTTACAGGATAGTGCATTTCTTCTTATTCTTGCCGCTTCTGCTATCCATCTTGATATTGATCCGTTCAGCCTCTTGGAACCTTCGCACCAGCCTCACCAACTCGTGGAAGGCCTGGTCCACGTTCATACGCGCCTTGGCACTGCACTCGATGTAGGGTACCTTCAGTTGTCTGGAGAGGGCTTGGGCCGCTTCTAGGGATATCTGAAAGATTGTACATAGGGTTTAAGGTTGGGCATATGTAGACATCTACAATATTTTACTCTATACTTGTCTAATATTTTTAATGCAAAACCAAAATATGTTACTGTACATAAAGCATGAATGTATATAAGTTGGGGCAAAAAGAGGGGGAGTTCAGATGGTTTCCTTTCACGCTCTTTTGGATGAAAAAAAAATCTTCAAACAGAGTACATTGAAGGTTTTAAGTCAAAGTCCAAATCAACGTTTTCCTTGGCCATAAAACAGTTTAATATGAACAAAACATGCACCTTATTTAAAGAAAAATTGAATTCGGACCTCGGTCCCTCGATTGATAGGATGAGATATTTAATGGTTGAATCTTGGAACTGCTCATCTATTCTAATGCGCCTATACTATTTCAAATAAGCACATCATTTTTGAAAAATCTGTTTCTGCACCTGGGATTGCAACCTCGGACTGTTGATTGGGAGACAAAATTTAAGCCAGTAGAATATTGCTGCTAAATCTTAAATACTCAAAGAAGTAAAAAAACGTCTTATTTTTTCTAGGTGGTAGAACCAATGCAGTTCGACTGGGAAAGAAACACTGCCACACCTATTCCTAGCGTGAAGCAGTTCTTGTGTTTTGCTGAAAGGGTGTGGTTGCCGGCTCATTTATACATGAGGTGACTCAGTCCTCAGGAGTAGCAACGCATCTGTGATCGACTTTAGATAAAACCCCTATCCTATATGAAGTTGCTTCCTAATGCAGGCGGCAGTAACCACTTACCATCAGGTGGACTGATGCTCGTTTGCTATTTCAGACTTATAAGAAAAACTCACCACTCTCTGGTGCTCCAAATCAGCCTTATTCCCGACCATGAGCATCGGGAACTCATCCCGGTCCTTCACGCGTAAAATCTGCTTATGGAACTTGTAAAGCTCGTCGAAGCTGGCCCGATCGGCCACAGAAAAGACGAGGAGGAAACCCTCACCCGACCGCATGTACTGTTCTCGCATCGCGCTGAACTCCTCTTGACCGGCTGTGTCCAGAACTATAAGAAAGATTTTACAATTAAATTGGTGACTCGTCAAAACTGAACTAGGTAAACGAATGATTGAATGGATAACGTTTGTGGCTCATTATTCTATCTACCCCTCACAACATATATTATCATTTATCATTTACCAACCACGGAAAAGTAAAAGGAAAGCTAGAGTTTTGATCTGTCAAACCCACTGAAGCAAAAGGATATTCATTATAGCAAAGTGATATTCGATCGCATCTAACCTTTAAACAAATCTCTATCAGTGTGACGTATAAAAATACATTAAAATGTATTATGTGTAAGTAAGGTGTTTATTTATTTGCTAGTAAATTTTTAATAGTTTCTATATTATAATTACAGCGAAGACTGTTTTCTTCTTTCGTACTTTTAGAGCGTATTTTAGTAATCAGGCTTTAGGTTTTAATCTTTTTTTTATAGCATAGCATTAGCCAACAATTTCTTATACATTTTGGTTAGACACATGTCATGTTGCATTTTAAAAGCGGGTGAACACCATGCACTAGTATTATATCTATACAATAACTTACTGTCCAGTTTAGCTGGGACGTCGTCAATCACACATTGTTTTGTGTAACTGTCTTCAATGGTGGGGTCGTAGTCTGTTACGAAGTAACTCTGGAAAAATATGTCCACAAATTCAAATGCTTCTCTATTTCCCTGACTGTGTCAGAAGGAGGGTGACGTTTTTCGAATGTATGTATGTTTGTATGTATGTAAACAAATAAATAAATGTCCATTTCTTTGGCACATGCTACAGCCCAAACGACTTGACGGATTATGACGTATGACATATCACTAGAAACATCTCAGTTTGCATTTGCAGAGCAACATAGGCTATTTATTACAATTTAAAAAATGGAGCCTGGAAATAGAGGCAAAAATGGAAGGGAGGGATGGTTTTTTTTTACTATTACGACAATATGGATATCAAATAAAAGCTAGTAAATATACCAATACAATAATATATATATTTTGATACGTTTACTTGACTATTTTGACAAAAACTTATACAAGTATTAAATTAAATATATATTATTATCAACCAAAAATTTGTATTAAGCAGTTGGTTGATTGAATTAATATTTTTACCAATGTTATTAGTTTAAATAAACTAAAATTTATCATTCAATCTAGGACTATATTCATTTTAAAACTTTTCCCTTATGTGTAGATAGAATTAATCAAAAATATATAAACATTACTTTTAGATCTTCAAAGTAGAAGCTATTTAGAAATGAACTCTCATGAATTATGGCTTTGTCCTTTGTATGTTTCATCAAAATGTATATGAGTAATGTATTTAGAGTTATGAAATAAACAGTGAGCGTACTCATATAAGAATAGTAGGCACTGATTACAATGTCATCACTGTGTGGTATTGGGACAGTCATCATTCAATTTCAAGTAGTGAAAGTTACCTAAATTTTATGTTTCAATAGTATCTTAAATGTACATAAATGAAGGGGTTTAGGTATTCCAGAAATCCTTCACCCTCTTCTCCTAAACATAGTTCAAAATGGATTTGTTAAATATCATAGTCTGTTAATTAGTATTGTTTTTACTAATTTTGAATAGTAAAAAACACCTTTTGAGAAGAGATGTGTACTAAAAATTGGTATTGATAAATTGATATGAAAATGTATTTAAGAAAAGTACATTAGTGTTAGCATAGATAGTATCTCTAGGACGGTGGGAATCACCACCAGTTATAATTTCCCCAACACCTGTTTTTTTTTTCAAAGCTATGGCATTGAATAAGTGTTCCAAAATGAACTTAAAGAAACTATTTCCAATGATAAGGCGAGGCCCATTTCTACATTGTAACAGGAAGAGATTAGTGTCACCATTATGCAGGAATTGATCGGACTGACAAGTGGGCGGCGCCTAAGCAGCCTTGACAGACATAAATTCTAGGAATCCTATAAATAAATATGATAATATCATCTCTACTAACAACACATGCGTCTAACTCTCTTAATCTTAAGCTTCGGGTTATACTTATAATTATTAACATTTATTTATAACAATAACATCTGCCCCGTTGCAAATCCAAATAGGGAAATACTTACTTGTATAAATTGAATAGTTATGGCGCTTTTACCGACTCCACCGCCGCCGACGACAACTAGTTTGTAAGTTTGAGCTTGGTTCGGTCTGTCTCCGGGCCGCGACATTGTGAAAACAATAAATAATCACTAATTTCGTATAATAAAATAGCACAATCAACAACTATTTTACAATTCCAATGACGGTCACGGATGATTCAATGAGCGCGTTTCGTTTGACGCAGTAGGCGTAAAGTACAACAAGGAATTTAATTAAAAAAATAGATAAAATTACCATCGCAATTTATTGATAAATATGTCTTCATTGCGTTCAAGTAGTAAACTTTAGTAAAGTTAATAGTTTACAGGCCAAAATATATAAAAAGTAAAGATTGTGTTTCATGTTTTTTTTACGAGTGTAAATAGGAACGTGGACTCAGCTGAGCGAAATAAATATTTTTATTTTTTTATTTTAATGTGCATAATCGATTAAATTATTCTTTCAGGTAGAACATATTTAAAAATCATGATTTATAGTAGTTTTAATTCATTTTATTATATTTAAACATGTAAAAAATCTGCTTGTTTAATCTTACTGACAAATGTTAGATTTTTTAAACTGTACTTTGCGAATTCTGTTGACTACTGTCAAATGTCACTGTCACGATTAGTAAATTTGAACAGACTGTATCTTGTTAACTGCTGTTTATTTTTAACGTAAAACTAAATCGAAATATAAGATTTTAGGCTCACGTTATTATCAATTTACGTGTAAAAATTAACAAAAATGTTTTCGACAAGCTCCCAAAAGAAGTTCTGGACATTCAGCGACGAGGGCGAGCTGGCTCGTCTTAGAGAGAAACATAACTTGGAATACATCGCGAAACATGGACAGAACATTGACGAATATCAGCGATACAACTTCTTTTTATCGCCGGACGAAGAGAGATTGCTTCTGAAGCAATATGAGCTACATTTGAAGGAGTTTTGCAGACGGTTCCTGCCTCCAATGCCGAAAGGTGTAGTCGGTACCGCTTTTCACTATTTCAAACGTTTTTACCTCTATAATTCGACAATGGACTACCATCCGAAGGAGATTTTGGCCACTTGCGTGTACTTAGCGTGCAAAGTCGAAGAGTTTAATGTCTCTATTGGTCAATTCGTGGCAAACATAAAAGGCGACCGGGATAAGGCATCGGACATCATTTTAAACAATGAATTGCTGCTAATGCAGCAACTTAATTACCACCTAACAATCCACAATCCCTTTCGACCTGTCGAAGGGTTTCTCATCGATATTAAGACTAGATGTTCTCTGGCCAACCCAGAACGTCTGAGGACAGGTATTGATGAGTTTCTAGAAAAAGTATTTTTGACAGATGCCTGCTTGTTGTACGCTCCATCACAGATAGCCCTAGCCGCAGTACTCCATGCTGCAAGTAAGGAGCAGGAGAATTTGGACAGCTATGTCACCGATATGTTGTTCAGAGATGCTGGGCCCGATAAGCTGGCTGTACTCATTGAAGCTGTGCGTAAGATCCGGTCGTTAGTCAAAATGGTGGAAAGCCCAGCCAGGGAGAGGGTCCGAACAATTGAGAAAAAGCTGGATAGATGCAGGAACCAGGAGAATAATCCCGATAGCGAGATATATAAGCGTCGTATGAGAGAACTGTTAGATGAAGATGATTTACCCCATACAGGACCTGCTCGGATGTCATTGGATACGAGCGGAGTCAGTCAGGTCCTGTCTCCCTCAGCATCATAGTTTTGATAAACATAAATAACTAGAATTTGAAAAATTTTGTATTATTAATAAAGATTATATGATGTGCAACAAGAGTATTAGTTCTTTTTTTTATCTGATTGAAATAGCAAACGAGCATGCAGTCCACCTGATGGTAACTGCCTACTGCTAGCCTGTAACATTTGTAAGACCTCATATAGAACATATGTTCTACCTGAAGTCAATCATGATTGTGTTGCTACTCCTGAGGACTAGGATGGTCGCCTCATAGATGTATAACTGAGCCAGCAGCCACACCCAGAACTGATTCATGCTAGGAATAGGTGCTGTGACACCAGCCTATTCGAACTACACTGGTTGTACCACCTCAAAGTTTTGGTTAAATACCTACATAAAAATATGTTGGGTGTCTTTCATTTACAGTAAGTAGCTTCTGCCACTTATGGATATTTATAATGAAACCCAGACAGGACCTTATATTGTCCACAGATGCATTGCTATTTCTGGATTCCGTTCGCCTCCACTTTTCCAGTAATACATGTCATTGATTAATGATGACTTGAGGATTATTAATAATAAGACTTGTTAATTCTGACGTGAAAGTTTATTATAAATTATTAACAAAGACAATAGTCTAATAAAATAAATAAAGATTACAAATGAACCACCACTAGTAATAATTTGCACCTCTTATGGATCCAGGGGGAGCCTCTTGCTCCCTTGTAAGAAAATTAAATATGTATAATTACAAGTTATTTTTATTATTTTATTGTAGTAGCTAAACAGCATGCTAGCCACATGATGTACTACCTGTCCGCGCTAGGATTGCCGGTCAAAGGAATGTGCCTCCCCCTTACGACCAACTACCGCACCTCTTAGTCGCCCTAAAATGTGCTAAATCGAATCGAAGGTAATTGCCGTAAACACGTGAAATTATTACTCATGCTGCAACTTAATATTGCTCAGTTTTCGTGATATTTGTTTGCTTTATTTTCCGTATTATAACCATGGATAAATAAAAGACTATACGAAGTGATTGCCGTAATATGAAAAAAAGTTTTTAATATTTTTTATAATAAATTAAATAATTTCATTGATTTTTATAATAAGTCGGTTAAAAATGTATCTAATCCCTAACAACAAATAAATATATATTTTTCAAACTTGTTTTTTTGGTGACGCTATTATATGAATGACGTTACGTCGACAGCGGTAAACTTAGCGCGAATGGGTAGTATGCTTGTAAGTGACTGCTATCCATAAAAAAACAACTATCAACAACACATAGATTTAAATCCTACCTCAGGTTGGCTACAGATGCGTTACTACTCTCGGAGACTAAGATAGAACGCCTCGGATAAGTATGTCTCCCTTACTACAGTACAGTACAGCAATATTCAGCATTGCTGAAATCCGGCAAAACAAGGATGGGACCATGGTACCTTCAGATTAAGCCACGTCCGGGGCGGCAAAGCTGAATGAAGGCGACACACATAGGGCGACTGTTTGGGAGGTACACGACTTGAAGGCCCGGGAAAGATGGCTAGACTGACTCGCCCCCCCTTTCCCGTAGTCTGTCACTTCGTGTGCAAACCACGAAGGGTTCTACCACCTTTAAATGTCAACTTCGCAATTATATTACAACTAAGCCTCCTAATGTTATAGCCTCGTAACTTCCTGCTTGGTGCCTTTCACTTTGGTGTAGATGAAATTGACGAGGCATATTGCAGATGAAGTGAAGACCATGGTGGCGCTAGTCTCGCTCACCAGGAGCGGTAGATGCCGGCTGTTCAGGTGGCAACGGCCTGATTCGCTCCAGATGCATGTTTCCTCTGTAATACAGGCGAAATTTTAATAATGTCGGATTTAAAATGTTGGTAATCATCACATCAAAAATTTTGCAATATCCTCAACATCATGAAAATAAACCTAATTTAGATATGCCTGAACATGATTAAAACACAACTGTGATAAAGATATATGATCACTACTCAGGCCAGTGTTACAAACGATTTGATTTCAGTATGATGCTCTTATTATTAATATCTAGTATGGCATATTGTCTAATTAAAGGGTTTCAGAGGTACAAAGGTGCGAAGACGTTCGTTACCTGTCGTAGATTTTTAATCTTAGATTAAGATTAAACAATTAGATGGCCCTAAAGCATAGTCGGGAATTAATACATTATTTGTGGTATGTTTTCCGCCACGCGACTTGCATTTGCATTCTGTCCTGTTTTGATAGTACTTTTCCTTTCATGCATGTTACATGTAGACATGGGTAACTCAACAAAAACGCGCGAACCGCAGATCAGATCATGAGTCACCGACTTGAACCGGAGTCATGAACCGGCTCGCAGATCAGATCAGATTTGATCTGTGTCTATGTCTGTTTATTCTGTTTCTATGTTTTGATCTGTGTCTATGTTTTTTGAACTTTTGTGGGAGTTGTAGATAATTTTTGCTATCATCGGCTCGCTGGTGCATGCGGTTTTTTTCATGCT